>JBBUKS010016816.1:0-11901 GCA_038050645.1 Hedychium gardnerianum
CAAAGGACACATGTCTATGAATAAATCATATATTTTTATAAATTAAATTTTAATTTAATTTAAAATTTAATTTATAAAAATAGATGATTTATTCAAACTCTGGCATTTAGCTTGTAGGGAGGTAAGAGATAATAAATAAAGAATACTCTTAGCAATACTCTAATATTTGTAGAAGTAATTTCTTGCTTGGTTCACTTGATTAGCCAAAATTGTTAAATTCATTTTTATCTTTTCTACTCTTTTATGGGATTCATCAGAAAAATGACTATAAACAAATAGGAAAAATGAAGTAAAAGTAATTACAAATTAAATGGTAGATTTTTTTAAAAATAATCGTAATTTTTTTTATTATAAATAATTATATTTTAAAAAAGGAGAAATAACGAGCTGTCAAATCAGGTCCGTGTTTTATTTACGAAACAAATGAATCCGCCAAGATCGCTTGCGCCACTGGAATGATCCGGTTGCAGACACGACTCTTGGCGTGATTCGTAATAGTTCTTCCGTCCGATGATTGGTCAGAGCGATCAGAGCCGTCCTCATAGATCAAGTACGTGTGGTGGACATCGACCAGTGATCAGTTGCGGTGCGCGGTGCCTCTTCTTGCTCGCATCGCGACTTCGTTTGGTTCGGTTCCTCTAAGAAAACGGCGAGAAATCAATAGAAGTCGATCCGTGTAGGGTTTCTTCGTTGCGATTTGGTGCTCTTTTCATCCAAAAAGGATGGCGTTGAAGGCGTCCTTGAGCTTTGCGCCACCGTCGTCGTCGTCCTCTCCGTACCTCGCGGCTCCCTCGCGGCGGGTTCTTTTGGCGACCAGAACGCTGAGGAACTCTTTCGTTAGCGGAGGAGGTGCGTTAAGTTAATCAAACTATCTACCTTACTATCATTTGGGGTTCTTTTGTGAAATATCTGATATGGTATTCTCTTTATTGGCTCGTCTCCGGGCGATTCATGGCCGAGTACAGGAAATTTTAGTTTGTTGGTCCTTGAATTAGGTTAATCTAGGAACGGCTAAGTCATGCCACCTTGGATGATTTCAAAGGCCTATAATTTCGAGTGGTAAATAGCACCTCAAGCTGTGCTTCGTGAGGTTTCAAATTGAGCCCTTCCAGGCGATATAGTGTATTTAAAATTTCAAAATGCCATTTAGTTCCAGCTTAATGCGAGGTGTGCAATCAGTAGTTCAAAAGGGAACCAGCAGAAGCAAGGATGAAACCAAGTGTCTGTTCCTTGATATATGCAGAATTCTTTGGGTTAATTAGAATTTGCTAAAATTCCTTCTTTGATATGATCATTTAATATTTAACGTGATACTTGAACACATTTTCAGAAAAGGGCCTTTTTGATGCTACATCCATAGAAGATAGATCTACAACAAAATATCAACAATGTTGACATATTGTTGGTTGTCCTTATAGATCCTTTTTATTCTTTTGCCCTTATTCTATCGAAGAAGGGTTGTGAATTGTGACTATATTTTATAAGGAGGAAGTCCATTGATTTTTTAGCTAGTAGGTAGTGTCCAAACTCTAGCGATTCTATTTCCCTGTCATTGTTTAAAGTTCATTCTAGTAGCAGTTAAAGCTTACAAGACTCCTTGTTTCTTCCTATTTCTATAATAGTGGGATCGCTAAAAGCCACAGAAATACATTCGTCTAGAGTTAAACCGCTAAAATGCCATCGATATGGTGGAGGTTCTCTCATTGTTCAGATGAATCTTTTCGATCGGTTAGCAAGGGTAGTCAAGGTCTGATTTACTCTTACAGAATTTATTTCGTTTCTTGTGGTATTTTTCTCTTTTGTTTTCCCTTATAGAGTAGCCATTGCCTAACTTTGGCACTGTTGAAACCTTTCAGTCATATGCAAATTCTATTTTGAGTTCTATGGAAGATCCAGAAAAAATTTTAGAACAAGCTGTTCTGGAAATGAATGATGATTTGACCAAGATGCGCCAAGCTACAGCACAGGTATTCCAGAATGTTTTTTATCTGAAGTGCCCATGCTCTTCTGCATATGACTGACTAAAAAGTAAAATCTAGAGTTCCTTCTAGGTTTGCCCTCTTATCTACAAGCTGGCTTGCATAATCAATCGTACGTTCATGGATTATGTTGCACAAACTCCATATCATCTGATGGAGAACTAAAAAAAAGAATTCCTAGGAGACCTTAGATTATGCAAAAAAAAAACATTGCTATCAGTATTATTATGGGGGATGTATGTTTATTAGAAATGGAAATGTCAAAACGAATAGCACTTGCAACTTTTAGGCTGTCATTTGCAATACAACTTTCTTGTTACTGCAAGGGAACACCTGTCTGCAACTTGTCTCTCCCTACATGCACTAAGTCATATTTCCTGAGTTGTGTGCGCTGTTGCACCCACATATGCTTCGTAGGTTTTTGCACTGTGACGAGTTTTTCTTGGTTGTATATAATAGCGAATGTTCCACTAGACATCTTCACCTTTTCTTGGTAAGATTCCTGCGCTATATCAACATCTGGCTGCAAGAACAGGTATATGTGGTTTATGAGTTAGAATCACTATTCTTCCTTAGAGTACTCTTTACTTTTTGGATGTTCAAGGTACTAGCATCACAGAAACGGCTAGAGAACAAGTATAAAGCTGCTCAGCAGGCATCAGATGAATGGTAGTACTGGTGTCTCAACTGGATAGGCAACAAATGCTATAACAAAGATTAACCCCATTGATTATTTTTCTCTCTTTAAATGCAGGTACAGGAAGGCTCAGCTTGCTCTGGGAAGAGGAGATGAGGACCTTGCACGTGAGGCTCTCAAGAGGAGGAAATCTTATGCTGTAGGTATCTTCAGGATGCTTGTCACATTTTTCATTGTAGTTATGCTTGATTATTCAATAGAATAATTGATATGGTGTTTAACTATTTAATTTCCGCTACTTGTTTGAAGCTGCTTTATTTTTCTTCATTTTTGTTTTTTGCTTCTTGTTCCTTGATAGAACGAGTATTCCGTATCATACAATTTGGTTGATGTTTTTTGATGTATAATTTTTTGGTGTTTGAGAAACGTTAGTCTGAAGCTGAGCTTCTGGTTTAATGATCTGGTGTTGCACTCAGAATTTTGTTCTTCTAAGTGCTTACTAGTGTAAGCATGTTGCTTAAAGAGGATTCTTGTCCTTACAGGAATTTTCTTTCTTAGTTCTTAAAAAGAAACAAATTGAGCAACTTATATACAATTCACGTCATGTTTATTTGACTATGATTCTATATATTAAAAGTTGGAAAGTCATTTTGCATACAAAAATTCAGTACATTGACATTGTTGCCAAATCTTATGGAGCAAATGCACTGGCATTGCATGCTTTGGGGCATTGCTTCATTTCCTCTCATGTTGATGCAAACATCAGGCACTTTTAGGTTGAAGTTTCTACTGTTTCCTTCTATCAGATATTTGAACTTATTTTGAATGATATTACATCTTCAAATAAGCAAGACTCCCATTTTAACTGTTTTGGATGATAAATGATACCCGAAACCAAACTTCATGCTAAACTTATGGATGCTCTTCAGTACAAAATATAAACAGTTGAAATTGTGACACATCTTGTTGTTTTGTCTCCTTATGAGAACATACTAAGCCATTTGATCCAGTGTCTTACCGTACAAAAATGTACACGTATTGTTGCAATTCTCATGGATCTCCTTGTTATTTTACATTCCTGACTCTCTTTATTTTTATTAATTTCAGGACAGTGCAAGCTCTTTAAAAGCTCAGTTGGATCAACAGAAAACTGTGGTTGACAATCTTGTCTCTAATACTAAGGTCTATTCTTGTTAGACTATATCTAAATTCAAGTAAATATAATTATGTCATGCATTTGCTCCTCTATAATTATATTACTTTACATATTCTAGCTGATTTGCTTTGTTCTATCAAGTAAATTTTGAACCTTCGTTTCAATTCTCTTTATAGTATTTCAGGCAAAGCTTGCTTGTCTATGATGTTGTTAGTTCAATTTATGGCATGTGAAGATGCATCATGCATGTGCTTCACAAAATTTTACTCATTTTCACATATGCAACATTATGACACCGAAATATGTTTTCTGCATTTTTTGTTCTGTAGCTTTTAGAGAGCAAGATACAGGAGGCCAGGTCAAAGAAAGACACTCTGAAAGCTCGGGCACAATCTGCAAAGTCTGTACTCTATTTATTATAACAAGAGAACATTCTATTACATGAATGTTTTGTGATGCTAAGTCTTGTGGTTTTACTTTGCTAGAACTGCAACAAAAGTTAGTGAAATGTTGGGGAATGTCAATACAAGTAGTGCTCTTTCAGCATTTGAAAAGATGGAGGAAAAAGGTAAGTTAATCTTGACTCTGAAAACAATAATTTGACTCATGTGTTGTGGATTTCACTGTGTAAGAACATGTTCTAGCATCCTGTCTTGCTGTAAACTTAAATGCATCATTCTTGGGGATTTCCTGTCACGTTCCAAATTATGTTGCTTACACTCACATCTTTATACTGTAGTGGTTAATCATAATGTCCATTTGCCTTGTGAAATCGTGAAATCTCATATTTTATTCTGTCTTGAATGTAGAAGTCTTCTTTTTCCACCTGAGTACTTAGGTTACTCGTGAATTTTGTTTAATATGGTGATAATTTACAGTGCAAGAGTACTCGTCTGAAGTTTATTATTGAAATGTTTACTCTTTGCAGTATTGGCTATGGAATCCCAAGCAGAGGCACTTAATCAGTTGACAACTGATGATCTAGAAGGAAAGGTAGAAAACATTTATTTTCTTGCAGGCAAAATTGTTTTGATGCTTTAACACACCCAGTAATTGCCTTTTGCAGTTTGCACTGCTTGAGAGCTCATCAGTAGATGATGATCTTGCAACGTTGAAGAAGGAATTGTCAGGGAGATCCACGGTAAAATATCTCGTGTCATGTGCCATAGTAACCCTCTGATAAAGGTTTCAGCTTTCAGTTTTTTATTTGTTTGTTGTTTTTAAAGAAATTATTTTATTTTACGTTTGTGATGCATGAGTTGTGATAATGGCATTTCCATAGTTTGTTTCTTTTGTCGTGAGTCATTTGCAGCTTCATTTACTTCTGACATTACCAGCATCAGTCGCCGTGAAATTTGAATATGTGATTGAGGAATAGTTAACTAGCCCATTAATATGAATTCACATCTGCAGAAAGGGGAGCTCCCTGCCGGTAGAACTGCTGCTAGCAGCGCAAATGTCTCTTCAGCTTTTGGTGACATTGACATCGAGAGGGAGCTCAATGAACTAAGAAAAAAAGCCAATGAGTACTAGTCTACATATCACTCATCCAAAAATTTACTTGGTGCATTGAATTGAGACTGCAATTAGAAGAATCATTATAATGATTCATCGTTGCAACTGATCCTAGTTGCTGGAGTTGCCTTTTCTGCCCTTTGCATTATTAATTAGGATGTTCGAGGAGCAACATTCTAGGGCATCTTGTCTAGCAAATTTTCGCTTCTGTTGCTGTTGTATATCTTTGTGGTTACATATTTTCATAATGTCTCGTTGTTTTCTATAAGTAAGAAGGTGCATCTGTCATGTATGGTGTTTGCTTTCTTGTGTTTTGTTGTGCTGGACAGTTTCCATAGCGAAATCTTTGGTTCCATAATAGAATTGACAAGTGACATAATAATTCTTCTCGAAGAATGAAAAATATGGAGCAATGAGATTGGTATACTACCTTTTAAAAGAACAATAGTTGATGGAATAACAATTTTCATGCAAGTATTTTTTGTATTTGAGATGAGAACCTACGGATAATTTGGCATATCAAGTTGATAAAATTTGGTATTCGTTAATTTACATAATTTTAATTTTCTTTTTTTTAATAATTTGAAAACCAGCATAAAAATGGTTTTTTTGGTGATTTGTTCAAGAAATCCGGCTGAAAACAAATGGAAAAAAATAACCGTAAAAATAAATCTTAATGCGATCGTTTACGTACTCTTCGATTGTCACCGTACAAACAATCAAATGCCGCTTCTACTCTTCGCAAGATTTTCATTCCCTCCGTTTTCTTCTCACCTGAAAACCCTAAGGATGTCGATGACCAGGCGCTCCTCCCGACCCTGCTCTTTCGACGCCGAAAGCCACAACTCGGAGCCCAATCCAGGTGCTTGTTCACGATCCCCTTCTTCAAAAGCTTCTTTGTCGCATCTGTTCTTTTTAATTAATTTATTTATATTATCGCGGACGCGCTTGTACTTTTATGATGACAGAGCAAAAACTTTCATTAGTTTCATCCAAGCATTGTTCGAGCTATTAGGTCAAAACGGAAGCTTTTCCTGCTCCTTTTCAGGTTCCGAGTCTTCTGCTGGTGTATCTCGTGAAAGCAATCGTGCTTATGCGAGGAGGAAGAAAGCTAAAATGGTTGTTGACGTCGACGGGGAGAAAATAAAGGAAGAAATTGCTGGTAGAGAAGTGAGTATCCCTGCTGACCGATATAAATGTTTAATTACTTTTAGTTGGTCTTTAATAGTGTATTTTTCTCAGTTCAATAGGTAATCTTTCGTACACACTTTAATTTTATTAGCTGATATTTTCTTGTTAATCCAGTTTCCAACTTCGGAAAATTAGGTGCCCATTAGTGGCTAAATGGGGGGAAAGGACGATATGAACACTTTTTTACTTTAAAAAGTGTTCATATGTGCTACAGTTTACCCAGTTGAATGATTGAGATTATGGTGCAAGGAGGGATAGAGGGACAAAATAACATTTTACTTGTAGTCAACCTCAAATATTTGGAACATGATTGTCATTGCCCTTGGTGGTGGTGGTGTCCAAATATTGGTAATTATGTTTCTAGCATTTGGCACTTTTTTTGAGTAACTAACCATTGTGGTGGGAGTTTATCTCGCAGGTGAGTGGCATGATTGACATTGAAGATTTTGCTTATGATAAGTTCAACCTATCTGCAACTACTAGTAAGCCCTACTCTATTGTCAAATCATACTGTATGTAGTTCTCAGCATTACATAAACTTTAGAATTATGGACAAATTACGAACACGGCGGATCTCTATTGGTTAAATCATTAAACATGAGCCATCTTACATGCTGGAAACTAAATGATATTATTTTCCTGTAAAGGGAAAATGAAATAAAGTTTTTTTTTCCACTTTATTGCAAGTTCATACATTGCTCATTACATTTTCTCTGTCTGCCTGGGCATTTTGTTTTCCATCTACCGTTCTATAATAAATCAATGTGATGTTGCAGGTGATGTTAAGCAGATTTCTCCTTTCTCTGCTAAGAAGAGGAAAAAAGTTCACCTATCCATCGAACAGAAAGGTAACTAGAAAGCGGCATATATTTGGAAAAAAACGTCAAGATTCAGCACTTGTTGCTGACATAATAAGAATATGACTTACTTTCTCAATCTGTTCATTAAAAAATGATTATAGCTAAGAAAAGCCTGGGAAAAAAAGTAAACTAAATCTTATGTCTTAATATAGCTAACGTGCCAACAAATTGGGAAGAAATTTTTGATGGGATAATGAAGATGAGATCGGCAGGCGATGCTCCTGTAGACACTATGGGATGTGAAAAGGCAGGCATATCTTTGCCGCCTAAGGTAACTAACTTGGAAACAATATCTCTATCATTTTGCTCTCCTTTTTGAATATCTCAAAGATAGGCGATGTATCTTGCTGTGTTTTATTAGGCTAATATCATGACAGTGCTATATATTGGTCATGGAGAAACAGTCAAATCATGAGTTTTAAGCATGTAGGCTTTGACATAAAATTTAGAACTTCTATGTTTTGACAATTTAGTTCCGGATTTTTTTTTTTTTTGGGGGGTTGGTGGCGGTGGGGTGCGAGCGTCAACTTATTTTTTCCATTCTTTGCGAAGTGGGAAATGTATCAATCAAGTAACAAACTTTTGTAGTGGTCATGGTATTTGGGATAGTCATGTCAAAGATGTTAGCCAATGATCTGATTAGTGGATATATTAGTTATTGAAAAACAATCTCTATATGGAAGTATAACTTGTAACCATATTACTAATGTTATAAATGTATTAACTTTAGACTTCTAATGTTATAACAAAATTAGCAGGATTGTATAGATATAGATAAGTTATTTCAGCATTTATAAATTATCATAGTAGTAACACTTTTAGTTTATTACTACAATTTTAATATTTTATTCGTGGGTACCTGCAGATACCCATATGTACGCTATCCCTTTAAATTGGGTACCCTATAGGTGTACCCAGTTAAGTGGTTATTCAGTGTCATTCTTAGGTGGATGACTTTGACCATATTGAGCTTCATGGCGAATCTAAGAAGATCCATCAGCAAGGGGTGCAAAGATCCCATCTTTAAGTGTGTTTCACCTGAGATTGTCAAACTTTGTCCTAATATCCTGCCTGAATCGATTGCATTCAGCTCACTTGACTGGGATTATCCTCCTTCGTTACAATTAATGGCAGAGGGTATATTTTGCAATGAAATCAAAACAATTAGATCCTATCTTTGAGTGTCTTCTTGTCTCCGGAGATTGTTGGAATGAAAGATTTCCTTTAGATTTTGGAATTAGAAAAATGGCGTGTGGATATTTTTCTTGGTCTAGTTTACCTATAGTTTCATGCATCTATACTTGGTTGGATTACTTCCACTCTTCCTATGTGCTCATATGAAATGAATTTGAAAAACGTGCAGGTAATTTCCTTTTTCTGTACTGTTATTCTGAAATTTTTAATGATTATACTGTAACAGAATTTATTTTCTATTTTTTTAAATTTTATAATATGACATTGCACCCACGTATGAGAAATTTTAGCTCCCCATTGATTTTGCCTTCTTTCAAAGAATTAGGAATCTAGGTCAAGAATAAAATTCTGGTCCAGTTCAAGAAAAGATATGAACTTGCTAGGTTTCAAGTTTAAACCCTATATTTGATGCTCCCTCAAATCTGCTTAATGCATCAATTATACACCAGATCCTCGAATAGATCTTCATATCTTTGAAATTACATATTGTGTGATATCCTATAATTTTGAAGCCAATAAATTAGTGAAAATTGTGGAAATTAAATTTGTGAACTCGGATGACTGATCTATGAACTTTAAACTGTTGACTATTTATATGTTTAGTTCACCTACAATCATCTTCTATTCCTTATTAAGTGGGGCCTACATGGCATTAACCTAATAATTTTTCACATGTATGATAGTTATATTTTATTTAGTTATTATTTTATTATTTTTTTAAAAACGTGTTGCATTGCTCTAGCAAACACCTAGTGCCTGGGCAATGTCGCATCTTAGTGCATCAGAAGTTCCTGGTACCATGTATTAATAAGAGTTAAACTTAGTATAACAAGATATACCAATGACACTGGCAAAATATATGGAGCTCGTTTATTTTGTTAGAATTTTTGCCATTGTGAATTGATGATTATGAAAAATAAGGGAGAAGCAATTCATGTTTCTTGTTGCATTCAAAGATAACTGGATGATGCCATTCTGTCTGATTTTATTGTGTGTTTAGAAAATGATGCAAGTGAAATCATTTAAAATATTGGTGAGTCTAACTTATATGGATGATGCTCTGGGCTGGTTTATGAGTATCTGTAGGTTAATATTTTCTTGTTTGATTCTACCTAGCAATTGCTATCTAGAAAATATTTATTTGCTTATATTTTGTCTATGTTATTAATTGTTAACCTGCATTTATCGACTGCATTTTTAGCATCAAATCAATTTGAATTTTGTGAAAATTTGAGACTATGTTGGCCTATCAGGAACGAAGATTTGCAGTTTTTGTATCTTCTCTTCTATCAAGCCAAACAAAAGATGCAGTTACGAATGGTAAGTTATACCATGAGTTTCACCAGGGGATTCATCAATTTCTTCCAGTGATTTCTGATGTTTGTTGCTTGATAATTGAACTAGGAGTTCAGGTGCAATAAAGCGTCTCTCGGATAATGGATTACTCGATCCTGGAGCTATTGTCAAAACTGATGAAGCTACAATTTCTAGCTTAATTTACCCTGTAGGTTCTTGACTTACCTACCTAATTTTCTGTTCAGACCATTTATGTTCTTTAACTTTGATTATAGTAGCCTAGAAGCTGTTGACAATTTGTTTCCGTCAATTGCATCTGTAGATAAATTTGTAGAACCTATGGAAACTTGTTTTTTCCCCTCTTGTCCTTTGGCATATAATTGATTTTGGATGTGAAGAAGCCATTTTCTTTAATTATTGAGATACTAAAAACGAAGGAGAGTCTTGGCAGAAACAGTAAAATTGCTGCCATGTGACCTTGCGGTCATAGGTACGATTCGCGGAAACAATCTCTTGCAATGCAGGGTAAGACTGCATACAATAGGTCCAATACAGATCGACCCTTCTCAGGAACTTTGAATTGGCAAAAGTTTCATGCATTGGGTTGCCTTTTATTGATATACTAAAAACATTATTCATTATCAGAAACTTACTAGTGTTTGTAACATTTTCAGTAGCAATCATCTTTGATACTTTTCTTTTCTTTTTGCAAATGACCAATACTAATTATTGCAGTGATTATTTGAAGAAACTCTTTTATTTAGATGTGCCAAAATCACTTTCTTGATCTCTAGGTTTAAAAGGCAGAGAGGACCAAGTTAAAACTGACTACCCCTTGCTTAGTGTCATTGAAGTATTTACCTTAGAAACTCATAAATACCATCCAAAGTTTGCTCATAAGAACTTAGGGAAAAGTAATTTGGTTTATCTTTGAATTATATAAGTGCTGGACTACAAGTCACACTTTAAAGACAACCCTGTCTTGTTCATGGTTTCTTATTTTTTCTGTTTGCTGGTTTGTCTCTTCCAACATCAACTAGATTTGAAAAATAATATTTAGTTTTTTTTGGTCTATTTAGGTGGGTTTTTATTCCCGGAAGGCACATTACTTGAAGAAAGTTTCAGAGATTTGTCTAGAAAAGCATGGGGGAGACATTCCTTGTTCCTTAAAGGAGCTGCTTGCACTTCCTGGAATAGGCCCCAAAATGGCCCACCTGGTACTGTTAATTCTGACCTTCAAAGTGAAATTATTACTTCCCTTTTTCTTATGTTTGTTTGGATTAATAGATAATGAATGTTGGATGGAAGGATGTTCAAGGGATATGTGTGGATACTCATGTGCATCGCATCTGTAATCGTCTAGGATGGGTCTCACGCATTGGCACAATTGAGGTAATTTTACTATATTTTGCATGCTAGAATTTAGTGACTAAAGTTAAAAAATTAGAAATGTAAAATGTAACAGTATGTGCATCAATGTTATTCACCAGAAAACCTCAACTCCAGAAGAAACGAGAGTATCTCTGGAGAAATGGCTACCAAAGGATTTATGGGATCCAATTAACCCCCTGCTGGTATGATGTTTATAGTTTGTGATTAATGTCACTGATATTGACATACGCCCTCTTAACTCTTGATCATTCACAAGACAAGCAATAGATAGGAGGGCATGACCAAGAAAAAAAAATGCTGATCTCTGAGTTAAGAAAGATTTGATAAATTTACCTAATCAGGTTGGACAACCTGCAGGCGCCTGAAAGTTGTAGCAAATTAAGGGGCTAAAGAAATATCCAAACTATGTGCCTATAGTCCAAATATGCATCCACTAGTTTATCTAATATGAGCTTTGCCAATTTTCTCTTTGAAAAAATCTCGTGGATTTCTTTATGAAATTGATTTTCATTATTTTTATTAGATGTCACTTTTTTTTGTGAAGGACAGTCCTCGACTTGCTTAAGCATTTTTTTTTGGTTAAAAATGAGCAATTGGGTTCGTTTAATAAGCTACTCTAGCTTTAATATCTGGAATATCTTCTATTGCAAATGAAATATGTATTCTGACTTGAGTGATAAT
>JBBUKS010016826.1:0-11901 GCA_038050645.1 Hedychium gardnerianum
ACTACCTTCCCTTTTTTTTTGGACCTACATCTCTCTCTCTCTCTCTCTCTCTCTCTCTCTCTCTCTAGTTTACAAGCCTTCACATAACTTCGATTAGACTAGCTACTTGCTTCACAAACTCACTAGTGCATTAATCCACAGTCCCTGTGGGATCGATATCTTTTTATTACTAACGACGTAACTATGCACTTGCAAGAGCATAACACTACTTCAATCCCTTGTGCAGAAATCTTATGTCCCAGAACAATTTTTTCTTTAACCATGAAATGACATTTCTCCCAATTAAGGACCAAATTAACTTCTTCACATCTCCATAAAACTCTAGAAAGATTCGATTGACATGTGTCGAAGTCAGTTCCATATACAAAAAAGTCATCCATGAAAACTTCCATTATGTCTTCAATCAAATTTGAGAAGATAACCATCATGCAACATTGAAAAGTAGCAGGAGCATTACAAAGACCAAAAGGCATTCTTCTATAGGAAAAAGTTTTGTATGTGCATGTAAACGTAGTCTTCTCTTGATCTTGAGAATGTATAGGAATTTTGAAAAATCCGGAATACCCATCTAGATAGCAAAAATATGTGTGCTTAGCAAACCTTTTAAGCATTTGGTCAATGAAGGGAAGAGGAAATGACTCTTCCTAGTCTCTTTGTTTAACTTCCTCTCGTCGCTGCACATACGTCATCCGGTAACTATCTGGGTAGAAAACAATTCATTGTTCTTATTTTCAATCATAATCATCCCTCCTTTCTTTGAAATCACATGCACCAGGCTTATCCATTCACTATCGAAAATGGGGTAAATAGTTCCTACATCTAGAAGCATTAACACTTATTTCCTAACTACTTCCTTCATGCTAGGATTTTGCCTTCTCTAATGTTCAACGAGCATTTATGATCATCATCAAGTAAAATTTTATGCATGCACAAACAATGATTAATCTCTTTAATATCGGCGATGGTGTATCCAATCACCTTCCTATGCAAACATAGCTCTTTGAGTTGCTTTTTGGTCGCATATTCATTTAAACTTGCATTGACAATCACTGGAAATGTAGAGTTTGACCCAATACATTCATATATGAGATTAGAAGGAAGAGGTTTGAGCTCTACTTGAGGTGGCATGACTTTAAGTTCAGGGAGGCCTTGTTCAAGTGTCTTAATTTGCTCATACTCTTTAATTCAATCATCTAGAGTATCTGACTTTCCATAGATCAAGCATTCCTCCTTGGGACCCTCTAATGGTTGAGAATATGCTTCTTCAAATTCATCATCACTTCTCCATACAGTCTTGTTACAACACTCTTCAAGATTTGATTTGATCAAAATGGTCAACTCATCATCTAAGTGCCTGAATGTTACATGTTGGGGCTGAATGTTGCCTCCTCTAAGGTTTTCAATATTACTGATCGCTGAATATAGCACCTCTTTGATGTTTAACCCTTCTTTTAAAAGTTTCATTTCAGAGATTTCTAATGGGGGAGTCATGAAATTGTCCTTTGACCATTTATTAAGGTTTGTCACTACCCGGTCAATCAGATCATATGCTTCATTCAAACTTTTTCTCATCATAGAGCCCCCTGTAGCTGAATCTAACTGGGTCTTATTAGAGAAATAAATCCCAATGTAAAATATATGGACAATCAACCACTTTTCCAAACCATGGTGTAGACATTGGTACAATAGGTCTAGGAATCTTTCCCATGCTTTGCATAATGACTCTCCATCTTTTTGCTTGAAGCTCATAATTTGATTCCTTAGATAGATTATTTTTCTTTGTGAAAATACTTGTTAAAAAATCATTGCTCTAATTCATCCCCTGTTGTGATGCTTCTGGACGATAAAGTATTTAACCAAGTTCTAGCTAAATCTCTAAGACTGAAGGGAAATGCTAATAGCCAAATTGTATCTTTTGGGACCTTCATATTTCAATGTATTACAATATTTATAGAATTCCACAAGATGCTGATATGGATTCTCATTGATCTTCTTGAATCTTGGAAATAAATGTTGGGTCAAGAATGAAATTTTGAGTATAAATTGATGGAGGTACAATAGGGTCCAATCCACTTCTAGATAGGAGAGCAGCATAATCTTTCAGAAGTTTATTTATCATGATGAGATGTGCTTCATATTTTGTCAATCTCAAAATCAATATGTAATATATCTCCAACAAAATTAGCCCCTCGCATATAAAAGAACAAATCCAAACCTCTTCAAATCAAGTTCAAGATAGAATTATTTGTACAAAAGTAAATGCATAATTAAAGAAAGCAAGTAAATTGCAAAGCTATTCACAAAACAAGTAAATGCAAAAATTTATTAACAAAAAGAAAAGCGTCTAGAGTAACTAAATTTCTTATCACTAATGTTAATATTAAATAGTCCCCAACAACGACATCAAAAACTTGTTGTCTCACCGCAAGTGCATGGTTAAGTTGTCAAGTAATAAAAATATCGATCCATTGAGACTGTTGATTAAGCACTAGTCAAGTTCGCAAAATAAGTTATCTAGACAATTGAACGTTGAGAAATCATAAATGAGAGCTTGAGAGCTTGAGAGCAAGAGCTTAAGAGAGAGAATTAGGAGAGTAAGAGGAGAAGGGTTGAGATAGGGCAAAAGAAAGCAAGTGGTCGAAGGGAGAAGTTGGAATTGGGGGAAACAATTCTAGGGTTTTGGTTTCACTATTATGCTAGTTAATATCCCTTGTACTTGTTCACCTCCTTACCTCCATGATTATACTCTTGTAGGGATTCTAATCAAATTATCGGTATTGACCCATGAAGACTACACCGGAGTGTTAAACCATTTCCTTCCAATGTTATTAAATAGAAGAGGTAACAAAGAAAGTCTGATTAAAGGATTATCCTTTGTCACTAAGGACTCCTCAATCATACAATATTGATTACATAAGTCACTTTCTAACATTGAATTGGTGAAAACCCATTAAACTCTAATTAACTAATCCCTTATGGAGAATTGGCCCCCATTTCAAGGTGATGACTTTGGAAAGTCTCGTTAAAGGATTACCCTCTACCACTAAGGACCCTCCGGTCATACAATCCAAAGCATCTCCTCTACATGGTGATCAATCCTTCACATTCATATGCATTCACTAGACACACATTAAATCAAACACATTCTAGGCAAAATACACATCAAACAAGTCATAAATATATCATAGAACAATGAAATGGACAAATCCATAGTTCATACATCACAATTACTTCCTACATCCAAGAATTCGGAGGACTACTCCATATCAATGAAGAAATAACCAAAACATAAAGAATAACATTCTATAACTCAATACATGAAATAGAGAGAAGAGAATGCTTATCAATGTGATGCTAATGTCTTTGGGAGAGTCTCCTTGCTCAAGAGGTGGATGAATTGTCTTGATGGATGAAGATGGATGCTCTAGGGTTTCCTCTAGAAGGGGAAAACCCTCTTCCAAGGAAGGGGGAGGAGGCCCCTTGTCCAAGATGAGTCAAGCAAGGGTTAGCTTGACCATTTCTACCTCCCCCAAATTGTTCAAATCTGCTAGATTTGTTAGGTTCCGCCAAAATGGGTTTTTCACCCATTAGACCAGGTTTCTTGGGTTGAACTTTGAAACAAACTTGTAGATCCTGAAATTATATTCAATTTGATAGGTTGTTATCCCCATAACTCTAACTAAGACGAAAGTTATGGTGGTTCAAAGTTTGGTTTGGAAGTTTCGGCGGAGGATGTGACACGATCGTTCCTGGGAGATACGACTGTACCTTTTGTCATGGTCTAAATGTGGTTTTCTTGGGTTGCACTCTGAAACAAAGTTGCAGATCTTGAAGTCATCTACATTTTGGTAGGTGGATCGGCCTGTTTCTCCAACTGTGCAGAAAGTTATGATCGTTTCACTTTTAGTCTATAGTTTGCCAAGGATTTGACACAACCCTGTGACTCACGCGACATGGCCGCGGGACTACGCCACACGGTTGTGCCTATAAGGCACGGTCGTTCAATTGGAAACCCTAGGAAAACTACATGGATGTGCCCAATGGGCACGACCCAGCCATGAGAAACAGGCTGAAGCAAGGCATGATCATGCCTTTTGGCATGGTCGGACCTTGAATCTTGCTTGAAATGCTCTGGGTTCAGCAGTAAAGCACACAATTGTGCCTTTCAGGCATGGCCTGGCCCTGGGTCTTACTAGAAATGCTAGAGATGGTGCTAAAAAATACACGTTCGTGGCTTGATGGCATGGCTTAGCCGTGGGGCTTGTCTTTATAAACACGGTCGTGTGTATGAGACACGACCATGTCTTGGCCAATGAAGGCACAGTCGTGCTTAGGAGATCCATGGCCATGCTTACTGAGTTTTGCTCCCAAGCTTTCTCCGATAAACATTTTGCTCCATTTTCGCTCCAAATCGCGTCCTGTCAATCAAAATACAAAGAGAGAAAATCTCTGAACTAAAGGATTAAAAACATGATAATATAATGAAATATGGTGCGATAATGTAGACCATACTCAATGAAATACAAGTAGATGTGTAATAAACAACACCTAAAAGCATATATAATCTACACACGTCACTTGGCTTTTTTTTTTTTAAAAAAAAAGATGAAATATTTTAAACTTTTAGTAATTTTTGTAAACAAAAAAAATGAAAAAGATTTAAAAATCAAAAGAATTAGGAGTGATAATGATGGTGAATTCAAAAACTATAGGTTTAATAAAATTTTCCTTGAAAATGGTTACCATCACGAATTTTTATGTCCTAAAACACCTCAATAAAATAGAATTGTAGAAAGAAAAAATAAAACCCTACAAGAAGCTGCTAGGATAATGCTTAATGAATACAAACTACCAAATTACTTTTGGGACGAAGTTGTTAGTATAGCTTGCTATGTCCAAAATAGAACACTTATAAATAAAAAACATAATAAAGCTTTTTATGAAATTTATTATAATAAAATACCTAAGATTAAATATTTTAAAGTATTTGAATGTAATATATTTATACTAGATACAAGAGAATATTTAGGAAAATTTACCTCAAAAATTAAAAGTATAATTTTTGTAGGGAATTCACTTAATAGTAGAGTTTACAGAGTCTATAACAAAAACACACTAAGAATTGAAGAAACAACAAATATAAAATTTTATGAAAACGATAACTCTAAAGAACCTAACAAAAAGTAGACTCAATATCAAACAATAGACATTATTAGATCTAGCCCTAATATAGGGGGAGTTAGTGAAACCCTAAATAAAATAGAAGATGATAAAGAAGCTGAACAAAATCAATAACAAGAATCAATTGATTATAGAACAACATGAGTAAATCTAAGCCATCCAATTGAATATATATTAGGTGACCCAGACCTGAGGGTCCAAACTAGATCAACATTTAGAAACCTAATTCAAATTGCATTAATATATAAAATTGAATCAAAAATAATAAAAGAGGTTTTACCTGACCTTGACTAGATTATAGACATGCAAGAAGAATTGACTCAATTTGAATAAAATGATGTTTAGGACTTAGTACCCTTACCCAAAGACAAAAAATTTATAAAACAAAATAGATATTTAGAAATAAATTAAATGAAAAAGGTGAAACAATTAGAAATAAAGCAAGATTAGTAGCTAAAGGGTTCAGTCAAGTAGAGAGACTTGACTATGATGAAACCTATGCCTTAGTAGCTAGACTTGAATTTATTAGAATGCTGCATATAAAGGATTATCTCTACCAAATGGATGTTAAATCCTCTTTTTTAAATGGGCTAATCAAGGAAGAAGTTTATATAGGTCAACCACCTTCTGATTTGAGAGCATAGACCATCCTAACCATGTATTCAAATTAAAGAAAACATTATATGGTCTAAAACAAGCGCCTATGGCCTGGTACGAAAGACTATCGACATATCTGATATCCAAAGGACTTAATCAAAGACAATATTCTCTCAACTCTTTTTATAAAATTTTTTGAGTCATATATCTTTATAACCTAATTATACATAGACTATATAGTTTTTGGATCAATAAATTCAAATTTTTTAAAAGTATTCATAATTTTAATGGAATAAGAATTTGAAATTAGTCTTTTAGGTGAAATAACCTTTTTCTTAGGGTTATAAATCAAACAAACCAAAGTAGGTAATTATGTACATCAACAAAAAAAACCATAAAAGAATTACTTAGAAAATTTGGAATGGAAAATACCATGGTAAAAAACACCAATGACAACAAATCTAATCTTAGATAGTGATCTAAAAGGAAAATCAATTGATCTGAAATACTATAGAAGTGTCAACTGTGGCCTATTGTACCTAACTGTAAGTCGACTCGATATTTTATTTGGAGTTAGTATGTGCGCTAGATATCAAACCTATGCTAAGGAATCTCACATAACTAATGTTAAAAGAATCTTTAGATATCTAAAAGGCACAATTGATATAGGAATGTGGTAGCTTAGGATAACTAATTTTGAACTTATAGGATTTTCTGACTCAGATTATGTCGGCTATAAGTTGGACCAAAATAGTACAAGTGGTGGATGTCAACTACTTGGATCATCACTTGTTAGCTGGTTTAGTAGAAAGCAACATTGTGTTGCTTTATCTACTATTGAGGCAGGATATATTGCAAAGGGTGAATGTGTTGCACAAATACTTTACATGATGCACACATTAAAATATTTTAACTTATAATACTCAAATGTTAGATTTTTTATTGATAATATAAGTTCAATTAATTTAACAAAAAACCTTGTACACCATTCTAGAACTAAACACATAGAAATAAAACATCACTTTGTTAGGGATCACGTCGCCAAAGTCAAACTTCGTTGACATTTTCACTAAACCACTACTAGAATTCGAGTTTAGCAATTTACGAGGATAATTAGGAATGTATGTGATAGAATAGAACTTATTTTTGTAATATTAAATCATGAACATTTTTGCATTCTTACTAATTTTTTTTATTACTTTGTATTTATAAAATTTTGTTGTGTTTTTTTTAAAGAACAACAAATAGCTTGGATTTAGCCTAGGTCCGAAACCTAGAATCCATGTTCTCATAGATTTATAAGCCTTGACATCTCACAAACACCTAGGAATTACCTTGTTTGTGTATTAAGAAACTTAGACTAGTGTGAGATGTATAGGGTGTACCCTAGATTCCAGATATAGATAAAGTGCATCAACATGAATCAAAAAGGGGTTTGTTTTTTAAATCAACCACTTGTGTCTAACTTTTGTATAAGACTTAATGATTTTTTATATCATGCAATTCAAACAAAGTTAGATATACAAGGATAATATTCTAGATAAATGTGTATTTTTAAAGTAAATTGTTGACTCAAGGCACCGTGAATGACTTAGGGCTCCCTGAATAACTTGTTGATATATTTGTTACATCATTGCTTGTGTTGTGCATGTTCAAGTTTTTTTTATGTATGCCAAAGAGGGAGGATAAGGATTAAGTTAAGAAAAAGAATTCAAAAAAATTCAAACTCAAAATTCTCTTACCCAAAACAAACTAAAATTCAAAATTTTCTTACACGATAAGGGTTAAGTTACAAATTTTTTTATTCTTTATATATTCTTTGTTTTACTCAGCTAGAAAAAGCTTTATTTTCAACCCAGTTTGTCATTACTTCAAAAAGGGGGAGATTGTTGTTGTAGTTTTTACTGATAGTCTGACTCAAGTTTTGATGTATGACAATAGATTAAAGTAGGACTCTTGTTGTTTAATCTTTCGAGCTAAGTGTGCATGCTAACTAACTTGACGGATTTAGAGGACCAAGCACCAAGAAGAAGTCTAGTCATGTCAGGGAGGATCAGACGATTAGTAGGAAGTCTAGCTGGGTTAAAGAGGACCAGATAGCTGACAGAAAGTCCAGTCAGGTAAGAGAGGACCAGATGACTGGCTGAACTCCAGATGAGGCATTCTGGCAGGAATCCCTGGTGTGGTCAAGAGATCAGACATTGAGAAAGAAAATCGGTGATTGGTAAGTAATGTAAGCAAACTGGAAGAGTGAATTTGTGAGGCCGAGTCCCAGTGGGGATGTTAGGCGCCAGTCCAACTTTAATCCAACTTGGGAATCTATGTTGAGACAGTGACTAGATCCTAGTCCTGGTTAGACAGGATCTAAGTGAAAAAATATTTGTGCATGCATTATTTATTCTAACTTTGTTCTGCAAGTTATTTTGTTTTGGACTAACATGTTTTTGTAGAGCTTAAAGTGAAAACAAACTGAAGTGAACAGTGTTCTAGACGCCTCGAGTGGATGGAGGTGACTTAGATCCAACTACGCTAGATGCAACTCGAGTGGATGGAGGCACCTCGGATCCAAAGGCACTAGAGGTACCTCAAGTGGATGGAGGCACCTTGGAGCCAAAGGTGCTAGAGGTGCCTCGAGTGGATGGAGGTGCCTTAACGTGCCAATAACTTGCAAGGATGGGTTTTTGCGAGCTGTTGACATGTGGCACTGCTGGAGGTGCCCTGAATAGCTTGGAGGCCCCTCAAAGGGGATAAATGCCAAAGTTTATGAATCAGATCATCCTCAATGAAAGCGCCCTTGACCGTTGGAGGTGGCTCCAATGAATTATAAAACAAGGTCATGAACAACAATGTAGATATCACTTCTAAATGTCATTTATTTCTTCTACTACTGCTTTGTGCTCTGCAACTACTGTGCATCAACCCTACTATGCTGAAATCATGCCCCAGCATACTACTATAGCAAGAATGACATTGAGATTCAATTTCAATTTGTAAAACTATCTCATTTTATTTTTTTTTTATACTTGCATAAGTTTAATTTTACACTTCACTTTCTTGTATTCGAAATCTCTCTCTGAAGGTTCTTCGGGAGAGAATCTTAGTGGATTCTTCGTCGAAAATGTCCCAAGGGGAAGTGGGCCTTGGAGTAGTAGTCTGTTGGACTGCGAACCAATTAAACCAACAATAAGGACACAGCCATGTGACGAAAGCATCATGGGGCCATGTATAAAGACACGACTGTGTGATGATAGCCCGAGGGTTAAAATCCTAAGGCACGACCCGAGATCTCTCCCACATGGTTGTGCTGCCTCTTTTCCCCCAACTTCATCTCTTCCTTCTTCACAATTCTCCAAGATTTCTTTCATCTCCATTTTCTCATCTCCACCTTCTCCATCCCTTCAAACGACCCTCATCCCTACATTTTTCTCCTCTCAAGTGAGGAATTTTTCATTCTCACTTGATTCTCTCTCCCCTCCCCTTTAGGCTTGTTTTATTATTTTGAGAAGATGTCGACACATCTTGAGATGGGAATTCGATCTTCCAAAGACAATGCATTGATGGTCAAAGACAAAGGAAAGCGAAGGGCATGCGATGAAGGTAACAAAAAATCTTATGACATTATTTTTGGCAATAATGAAAAAAAATTGTGTTATAATATTTTGGTTAAACGTCGAATTGATTGCACAAAATATTTAGATTATAGTACTTTGGATGTTTTGGGTCTCAAGGATGATGAGGAATGGATGATAAATAGGATAGGATGGAATAGTCTCATGAGTATGAATTATCCCACATATCCTAAAAATATTTTGAAATTTTTTAGTTCTATTAATCTTTGTGGTTATTTCGAGAAAGAAAGGATTCACTTCCCCTTGTTTAATGATGATTATGAGTGGACACTTGATGATTTTAATGCATGTTTTGAATTTCCTTATGGGGGGAATCGAGATATCCCTAAGCATTTTCATTGAAACTTTATGTGGGAAGAAAATGGTAGAGATGATACCGACATGTTCAAATCCTCAGTTTCTAAGGCAACCTCCATTGTTAATCCTATTTTTCATTACGTTCAACAAGTCATGAGATATATAATATTTGGACGAAGTGATAGTGTAGGAGTAGTGCGTCATTGTGAATTACTTTGTTTATGGGCTGTGCTTGAAGAAGTTAACATTGATACATGATTTAATTTTATCAAGGACTTAAAAAGACTATGGAAATCTTCTTTCCCTAGAATTATTGTTTTAGAAGAGCTGCTAACTCGTATTGCTATTGTCTTAGGGTGTGATTTGGAGGGATTGGAGGTAGTGGATGGTTGATATCGACTCATGTTTAGCAATACACATGATTCAAAGAGATAGAAATGGATATAGTCTAATTTCGAGGAATAGTTTTCCATTGCATTTGACAAACTACAACTTAACCACCATTCATGTCTGATACGGGGGGTGATCGAGGGGTGCCACGTGACGCATGAGTCAACTTAGAATTAGAAGTGGTAGCCCAAGAGCAACAGCCTCCTCGGCTCCCCGCTATAGTAGCCTATCTGATTCCTGGCTACAACAGCTTCCCGACTACAATAGCCTCCCTAGCTCCTAGCTATAATAACCTCCCTAGCTCCTAGCTACAACAGCCTCCCAGCTACAAACAACCTTCCGACTACAACAACCTCCCCAACTATTGGAGTCTTAGGTACTTGACATTGCAACCATAATTACCTCTCGCGCCTCCCAGAGTTGATAAGACGTTATTCCTTCAAGAACGTGGGTGTTACCGACGTTATCCCCCAGAAAATGTAGGTAATGTTGCCCCATTATTCCGAGTAAATAGCCAAATAAATAGGGAAACACCCCTTGTAAATGTGGGAGGGAAAGGACATGGACGAGAAGGTCCCCTAAACCTATAAAAGGACACCTTCCCTAGCAGGTCGAGGTACGCACACACATACACATCCAAAACCCTAATTGTTGTTCATCTTCAACATCCCACCTCAACTAACTTGAGTGTCGGAGTGACTATGCTGGAGAACTCCCTAACCGTCATTCTAACCATCCTCTCCTAGTGTCTTTTAGGTGGACATACAATGGAAAACTTCTTCTAATACTCTTCCTGTTACCCTGAAGAAAGGTGATGAAAGTCAACCTCTATGCGAATACACCGGTGAGTCATGCCTTGGCATTCCTGGGCAGGATCAAATTGGCACCCTCTGTGGGAACACTAAGTTAAGACCCGAACTAGGATAGTAAAGATGAGTGACATCGGCGCACCCAACGTCATCTCAATGACAATGGAGGACTTCAACAAACTAGTAGCCACCACCGTACAAACAGTGCTACAAGGGCAATCATGGAAACCTCCTCCATCGGGGCCTCTCCTTGATGGAATTCCCTCTAGATCAACAGGAGTACCATTGAACTTGGTCTCCGGGCAATTGGACCATGAGAAATTATGGGGGCGGTTCCTTCCTAGATGGGTCCTACCATAGAACCGGAATCATCCTAGGAGTCTTCTAAGAAGACGCTGCACCCAGACCTCATGAAAAAAATAGTCGCCATGTCTGGCAGACCCAAGGTAACCCTGGGATCTCTATTTCCCAAAAATATTCTTAAAGATGTATTGTCACGGAACTTCCGAGAGATGGCGATTAGAGAGTATCAAGGGACTACTGACCTAGAGGATCATGTGGGTAAAATTAAGAATGCCTCCATGTTGCATCAATACTCTGACGACATCAAATGTTGAGTTTTCTTTGCAACACACTCAAGCCCCGCGCAGCAGTGGTTCAGCCGGCTCCCCCTAGCCTCTATCCATACCTTCAAAGAATTCAAGACAATATTCTTACAACACTTTGTCGCTAGCTGAAGATACCAAAAAACTCTACATGACTTATACGCTCTTAATCAAAAGCCCAAAGAGCAATTAAAAGAGTATATACAGTGATTTAGATGAGTAGTCATGGACGCTCCTTCGATCATCCCTGAAATGCAAATCAACGCCTTCTCCCAAGGTTTGATAGACGGGGAATTTTTTAGGTCTCTAGTGAAGAAACTGTTAGGACCGAAGGAATTTAGATATCTCCACAATGGTATGATATTGTCCACTTTGGGCCTAGGCCCTCATGGT
>JBBUKS010016847.1:0-31950 GCA_038050645.1 Hedychium gardnerianum
GCCCCCGTGATTTACCTCCTCCGTGTTGGTCCTGGGACGGACTGGCGGGGGCGCTGGGGCGAGCGTTTCGCCTTTTTGCCACAAAAAGATAAATATGATATTCTAATCGATTTTGACATATGCATTAAATTTTGATATAATCAGTTAATTATATGAATAAAATAAAATTATATTATAATAATTATGTAATCTTAATTACTATAACATAAATATTTTTAAACGGACGTATTATAATAATTATGAAATAATATATATAACAATTATAATTTTGTAGCTTATATAATATGTTTCACTAGAAATTAAATGGAAAATTTAAATAGAAGATAATAATATTAAATAGTAGCATTTCAATTTTCATGATAAAATAGTGAGATGTCTTTTTAATAAAAAATAAATAAAATGGAGCGCTTCTAATTTGGAAATAAAGACACGTCCCTTATTTTTGCTAATTAATAATTATACGATTCATCATTTTTTTAAAAAAAAATACTCAAATAGTTTTTTAATTTATTTTTTCGAACAGAAATATCCTTTATGTGCTGACTAATACAATTCATGACGTCATCAATTTGTATTTTTCACATAGGTATTCATGACGCGGTCACTATTTCTTTGGGTCCAAATATAACTGGACCTTTATCATTTCATTGGGCCCAATAACTTGATGAATGGCCGAGGCCCAATTCCCGGCCCTTATACAGCGAGAGCTGAACCGAAACGGTCGTCGTCGTCCGTTCCTTTTAGCAGCGATCGCCCACCACCGGCCACCGCTAGAAGGTTCCCCGGTTCCAATCTCCCTTGGCGGCTTCGCCGGAGTCGGGCCATGGATCGCTCCAGCGATCGCCTCCCGATCCGAGGCGGGGAGACCCTTGCGAGCGCCATGAAGCAAGATCGCCGCTGGAGATCCCATCTCCCCAAATCATCCTCGTCGTCGATTTCCCAGTCGAGCAGAGCACCACTCATCATGGGTTTCTTGTCTTGCCTCGCCTGGCTCTACGTCGCGGGAAGGTTCGTCCTTACACCCGTAATATTTGTTCGATCCAGTCAATCCGATGGAATTGAATCGGTTATTCGTTTCGATTTTTTCTAGATTGTGGCAAGATTCGGAGAACCGGTTTCTGTTGTCAGAGCTTCTTCAGAAGAATACGGGCAATGTACGCATCAGTTCGTTGAGTCCTTTTGGTTCTAGTAATTTCAACGTAAAATTTTGAATTTGATCTTCGTCCTGATTGTCATTTTTATACCAGATGCCAAAGGTCCTTACTGTTGAAGATAAACTGATGAATCTCGGATGCAAGTAATGTACTTATCCATATGGAGTTTTTGGCGATAGCTGTTCTCTGTTTTTTTTATTCACTATATTCACTCGGCGAATTTTATTGCTAAATTACAGTGAAGTTGCAAGAAAGTCAGTGGAGGCTGAGATGGACTTGACCTTGGCAAAGAGTCAGGGATTTTTGTCGGGGAACACATCTTCTTCTACTAAGCTTCTTGCCGTTATTGGTGTTTATACAGGATTTGGGAGCCGCCTCAAGCGAAATGTATTCAGAGGTTCTTGGATGCCTAGAGGTTTGCCTTCCAAGTTGCACCAAGGATAATTACCATGTTTTCTTAATATAATATTGTGTTTATAGTTTAGGTGTTTTTTATAGAACATTTTAAAGCAAAGCAATTGATCATTCAACTAGTACAACAATGGGTTTTCAGTGAATAATCATACATTTTTGTGGCTCATTATCCGTCTTTTAAAGTGTTCAGAAACTTATAAGTTCTTTCAACCATGAGGTCTCCTTTTAAACAAAACAGTGCCTCTTTCATCACTGGAATCAGTATACTCTTTCTTATGTTACTTCATTTAAATTATCATCTTACGAGTTTAGTAGCTTAAACACATTATGTTGAGTGCATAGATCTCGTCGTGAGATTGCTCGTGGTGTTTGGACTAATATTGCTAAGAATATTATAATTTATTTTTGATCAACGAGTCAAAAGTTTTATTCCTACATTGTAATAAAAAAAATTCTTCATAATTTTTCAGGTGATGCATTAAAGAAACTTGAGGATAGAGGCGTGATCATTCGATTTGTAATTGGTCGAAGGTTTTTCACATTCCTTATGCTCTTGAATCCTTTCTTGGTTTTGATTTTTTATGACTATAATTAAGGTTTGTTAAATTTCTGTAGCAAGATCGCATGAAAACTTAATGTGGGTTTGTGTTTAGATATTGTTGTACACATTTTCCTCTGGATCTTATATTGCAAGATGGACCTTCTACTTTGCAGTCCTAATCGAGGCGATAGCTTGGATCGTAACATTGATGAGGAAAATCATCAAACTAAGGACTTCTTGATTCTTGTAAGTTTTTGTATATTGTAGATCATATTTAAGCATGTTGGCATTTGAAACCGGAATCTTTATCCTCTAAAATATTGTTCATACTTATGATAGTCTATTTGAATCTCTTTCTCTTGATAAAGTTTGTAAAGACCTCGGATATTGTATTTTTATATTTCAGCTTGCTACCTTAAGTCCATAACAAGTCTCGACTCCTGACTATAGATATCTAATCATCTTCTACTTATTTCTGGGATATATCTTTAGGAATTGGGATGTGGTGCAGGGACAGCATCAAACACAAAATTTCAAGTTAAATTCTTGTTACATGGTTTTCATTGGTTGTTTCTGTCCTCATTGGGATGCATGTATCATGGTTTAGGCATGTAATATTGTTTGGCTCAAGATTCAAAGGAAGGAATCAACCTTATATGATAAAATGAGTGAAAGCAGTTTAAGATGGTATTGGCATGTTCAAAGATATTTGATTGATTCTTAATTAGAGAAATTGAATTAATAAGACCTGTAGTGTGAAGACGCTACAATGATTAAAATTGATTTGAAAGATCTGAATAGTATGGTCATGGTAGCTTATGTTAATAACTTGCTGTTGTTTCTCAAATACACTTACAAGATTTATTTATTAATACAACTTTGTATGTCTAATCTTATTCTAGATTTCATATCAATTGATTTTCATTGTCACTAGTAACCTAGATAAGGTTTGCATTTTAACCTTAGGAAAGCCACGAAGAAGCTGCGGAAGAGTTACCTAAGAAAGCTAAATATTTCTTCAGTGCTGCTGTTGAATCTTGGAATGCTGAGTTCTATGTTAAAGTTGATGATAATATTAATCTTGACATAGGTACAATATTCCTTTCTTATTTGATTATATAATTAAGAACCCTACGTTTTTCATTTTGAGTTTGTTTATATTTGTATTTGAATCTGTTCACAAATTTTCCAATCAGATGGTCTCATTGAGATTCTCGACAGTCGCCGTGGTGGTCATGGCTTGTACATAGGTTGCATGAAATCTGGTTCTGTCATAAGCGAAGAGTATGCTTTCAAACTTAAGTATACATACAACAATGTTTTTGTTATTGTTTTAAACTTGTACTTTTGATGTTATTATTCAATAAATTTTATCTGAATAATATATCGTGTCTATCATCACAACTAAACAACTTCTGATTAATAGAAAATCTAAAACCGGAGGGAACAACATTTAGTATATGCAGATGCATACTTCATGGTATCCACAGTCCTACGGAAGTCTTTTGAGACGATATTACATCTGTTCATTAGGTTTCTTTGTATCTGTGTATTTATATTCTTTGTATCTGTGTTGTAATCTAGTATAGACAGTTCTACCTGAATGTGGCATGCTTACTATTTTTTCATAGCCTTCTTTCAAGTAATTGGTCAAATGCAACAAAAGTTTATTCACGGTACTACTGTGGTCATTGTTTACCAAAATATCCAGTTCAGGGAAGCTGGTAATGTAAAGAATGACCATTCGTTTGTCTTAGCTCTTGTTAACTGCTACTAGGTGTCAGTCACAATTCAGAATTTCTACTGTTATTGAATGTGTCAGCCATAATTTAAATTTTCTACATTGTTGAATTTCAGTGGAAAATTTCTAATCTTATGCTATATTTTTGTACTATTTGTGGTTTTGCTGGCTCACTAATTGTTGAACTATCTTTCTTTCGCCAATTGTTTCTGGGATCATTAATATATATATGCAGTTTACTTGCAATTCTCTATAGAATTTTGTGTGCATGTAAACTAACTACAGATTTTTAGGACAAACTGATCTTTTATCTGGACAAGTAAATGTTTTAACTCTTAACCATCTTTTTATCCAGGGGACAACAATGGTATGAGCCAGAGTGGTGGAAATTTGGAGATGGAAAGTCGTAAGTGCTTTTTTACATTCGTCTGTTAAAGTTATTGTCTCATTTTGGAAGATATAGCTTTGATTTACTAAGATATATATCATATTTGATCTTATTGCTAATATAAGTATCAAGTTGAAGGTGGAGATAGCGTACTGTCATATTAAACCAATTGAACACACATATTTGTGACTTTGTTGAAAAAATGATTTAAGTACTGTCGATTTTTTTCTCTCACCTAACAAGGATATGAAACATGAAAAAATTAGACCACAATCACAATCTAAGGTTTGGATCTGGTGCTCACATTGATACCATAGTGATATAACTGAAGTACTTGTGGATCATCATTCACCGCTTATTGTCTTTTACTTATTCATAAAGAAGCTTGTCTAGTTGCCTCTTTGAAGAAAATTAGTGCATTCTTCTGGATCAAAATGTGCTTTAATCTCTTTTGTTATCTATAGGAAGTATTTTGCATCACTCTTATCTGGTTCTACCGAAGTGCACTATTTTGTACTTGTTGCTAGTCCATGTGCATTTATGCTTGGAATGTGAACGAACAATAGACGACGCTAGTGGAATTTAGTCCACAATGCAATGGAAAATTATGGACTTTGATTCCCCCCTCACCATATACTTTTTGACTGGGCAGGTATTTCCGTCATGCTGCTGGTTCTCTCATAATTTTATCAAATAACTTAGCCCAATACATCAACATAAACAGGTAAGCTTTTATCGATTACGTGCCAAAGAAAAAAAGATGATTGCCTTTTCAGATGAAGTATAACTAGAACATCAAATTGTATTTGAAGTTGACTTCTACTTTCACCATCTTATAGTGCTTCGCTCCAGACCTACGCTTACGACGATACATCAGTAGGTTCCTGGATGATGGGTCTCGATGCAACTTACGTAGATAATGATCGCCTTTGTTGTAGCAGCTCTAGACAGGGTAACTATTCTCGGCAACACTCAACTGATACTTCCAACAATCATACATTAAATGTTTCTTTTATCTCAATTGCTCACTCTAAATTTTCTTCCAGAAAAAGTGTGTTCAGTAGCTTGAGCAACAGGAACTTAACCTTCGTTTACGTGATTCATAATTCCATCGTGAGTGTCCACAGGAGCTCGGGAATACAATTCATAACGATTTTCCAGAGAACCTTCTTGATCAAAAGTTTCAGAATTGGTTGTAATCTAAAAGATGAGAATTGGAATTGATGCTTGTTGTACCACATCATATGCTTCTGCAGATACTGCTCTACATTCACTAGTTTTGTAGGTGAGCTTTCGAGCCATGATTGTTTTATTTCTTGTTTTATGTGGCACATAATTCAGAAACTTCACAAACATTTTACTCGATCTTGAATTCGATTTCTTGTCATCAATTCTAAGAAGAAAAAAGTCTACAAAATTTCCATCATCATCACATTAATCCAACTATTAGAGGCATAACTATACACTATGATTAACGGTGTGCAGATTAAAAGAGACAGAATAAGTACAGCAACTAAAGAATGTAGCAGATGGTTGACTCCAATAGCAGCTACCTAGGAGAAATTGCAATTCAAACATGCATCACATAGCCACTAGGGTTCTGATACCAGATAAAAAACATAAAAATAAAACAACCTTCTCCCATCACATAACCAACATGATCAATTCTACCAGGGGATATTTCTTTTCCTACATACAAATAAGACGACATATAAAAGCGAAGTCGATAGTGAGCAAATCCCTTGGCTGCTTCTTGTAGAACCTACCCTTCTAAAGCTTCTTCGAAACTAGATTCCATGACTGCAAAGGAAGGCACAATAATAAATAAAGCATTGTTAGTCTCCGCTTGAATGAACGAAACGGCAGGCATTTGAAACATTGTGCTTCATACCTCAGTTAGAGGAAAAGGGTTAAAATTTGTGCTTGCAGTATTGCGTCACCTCTGTGGTTGATCGGAATTAGAGGCTCCGGCTGGGGGCGTGATAGACATACTGCTTGCTGAACCATTCTCGGCAGGTGGACTAACACCCCATTTTCCTTCCGACTCTAGCGGCTCTAATACATAGACACCACCGTCCGTCATGCCCAAGGCAAATTGATTTGGTTCTGATGGATGTGCAGCAACCACAAGTGGATATACAGGAGTGCTGTCAAAAAAGAGGGAGAAAAAAAAAAGACGATAACCTCAATAGTAAATCTCAAATGGCACGTCCCGCTCCACCTTGTACAACAATCATATCGATACAAGTGACAACTAAAATTATTGAGCATGTAAATAGTGGAGCTCAAATGTATGCTTAACCATAATCATACGACTATGAACCAACTTATCGAGAAAAGGGCTTTTATCAGTTTGTTCTCAGATTATAGTCCTAAGATTAACAGCATTTCTACCGAATGCTGAAGAAAAAGGTTTGTGCCAAGCCTTGAATCGACTATACAAAATGCAGCAAATGGATGAGAAAAAACACAACATGAATGGTTCGACTAGGTACCTGACATTGCCAACTAGATAAGCAGCTGGTAGGACACGACAATGTAGAGTGAAATTGGCAGCAAGAAATATACATATGGTTGCATCTAAGAAACTGGCATATATCAACTGGCTGTCACAAGAGAATGTCGCATGTGAAATGGGGGCAGAACCCTCGCGAGGTGACCACTGTAAAGAGACGAAAAGGTTCGCTGAATAGAGTATATCATGACAAATATGATACGATATTCAGACCAAGACACGTACCTGCTTCACACATTCTAATTTAGTAGTTTCGTACAAAGCAATCTGAGTTTCGTGAACAGCTAGGAAGTGCATTTGATCTTGATGGAACTGAACTCGCGTATCTGCAATGGTAGCAGGAGCACGCCCGGCAGGAATTTGCAGAAATCTGCTTCGCTGTTTCTCCCACCCATCAGTTCCAAACACACAAAGCTGCAAGGGAAAAGGGACAATAAGCATAACCATTAAGAGGTTAAAACAGCATGCATTTCATATATCTCCTAAATCCCCATGAACGCAATTCGCAATGGCCAAATTGTATGCATTATTAATTATTCACAGTAAGAAGAGGGCGACAAATAACCTGGGCATCAGCGCCAGATGAGACCAGCACGTTCAAAACATTGGAGAAGGCAAGACCAGTAATTCTCTTAGAGTGGCCTCTAAGTTTGCTCTTGACCTGCATAAGCATGAATACTGTAAGCTACAAGATTCCTTCCCTAGCTATCACATGCTAATGTAGTAGCAAAATACCTCGTCAACTCGGACATTATATATCTGAATAGTGGAGTCTTCCATTCCTATAGCAATTATATTATTGTCTTGAGGATGAAATGCAAGAAAAGTTGCTGCAGGTGGAGGTGACATGAACGTCGTCATAGTCTGCAGTGAGAACAAAGCGGTTAATCGCAAATATAACTTAAGCTAAATTGCGCTATATATGGTCATTGGCTAACCTTAAATGTCATCATGTTGAATAAGGATATTTTCCCTCCTGATGCAGACATAACATACGAGTCATTCTTCGAAAGTGCAAAGCAGTGTACTGCTTCTTCAGGATTTGTGTCAGTTATCTCGTTAGTCATCAACATGCCACTTGGTGGTTGCCACGACTGGGGAGCAACACCCGTTGTTGCCTACACAAAAAGGTATATATTTATTAAATTGTATAAATATACAATTTCATAGGCATGGTGGCACTTTGACAAAGTACTAATAATATCCTTCACCTTTCCGCTTGAATGACGTTCATTACGAGGCCACTTCCAGAGTAGGTGAATTGCACTTGATGCTAAAGCCAAGATGGCAACACCAGAATTGGTGTAGATCAATCTCGAAATCTGCAATACCAAGTTCTAGTCAGGAGAATCAGGACCTTCAATTATGTTCTCTCGCAAGATAGGAAAGGCAAAAGGATTCATCATATATATCTAATGGTGAAAGGCACTCATCTACATGTTTATTTCTGTAGTTTGCAAGTTACAAGAAATAGAGACTTCATTGCTCTATCCAGTTATAGGATTCAGTACATAATTTCCAGTGAACACCTCTCTCATCAAGCATTAGAAATATAAACAAGGTGTATACGCAGACATCCAAACAATGAGTAGCAATATTTCCAGCCCCAAAAGGTAGATCTTCAGACAAAAACATGAGAAAACCCCTCAGGCCTAACATGCTTGAGCAAAATTCTGATGTGAAGCAAGATCTAATACATCTTGTATATGGGAAAGATAACAGGAAAAAAAAGTGTTTACCTTGAACTATGTTAACTCGAACCAATAAGGCAACTAGTACAATGAAATGGACTTCATGCAAATATTTGAAACGTTTTCCTGAAGAAATGTGTGTAACTGTAGAATGCTCAACATATGAAATCCTAAACTACAGAGATCTAACCTTGCTTGTTCTAAGACTATCTGGGAGCCTTAAAGATCGACATTGAGCAGGTTCATTGACTTCGGTAAGCTTCCAGATTTTTGATTTGTCCATTGATTCATCAGCAATTCTAGGTTTGACATCTACCATGTTTCTGCCTTCTCCATTCTATCAATATCAAATGCTACCCCATAAAAATCAGTTGAGAATCATAAAATGGACTGGGTAAAAATATAACAGTCTTTTGTTACAAAAAGAATATAGATTAGAATATTGGGGAGGGAAAAATCTGACCATTCCAGCAGCTATTGTGATAGGTGGAGCAGTTCTCTCAGTTATTCCAGAAGATGTTGCAACAGAAGCAGCAGTTAGTGGACTTATTAGAGGCTGTATCACGAAGCATAAACATCAGAAAATTCCTTTAAATTTATGTTATGTTAAAAGAAGCAATTTATCCTGTTCAAAATAGGATACCTTTGTTGCAATCTCTGAAACAGCCCTAGAAGCATCAAAAGAACGATTTTCAAGTGTGCGCAATAGACGAAGTCCATCACCATTTACCAAAATTTTAATTCCATTATCATGCGTAGAAACAGCCAATAGTGTTCCTTCCTTGTTGAATCTAATCCTTGGACTTGCCTGATGTTAGAAGTGACACATAAGGCTCCTCCTAGAAGAATTTATTCATATATATCAAGAAAGAGAGTGATTACTGGTAGGCCACCGTCAGCGTCAACAGTTGTTAATAGATTGATATTATCCATATCCCAAAACTTGATCAAAAATTCATCACCAGCAACCAAAAATTTATTCCTTGTGGTATCAAATTGCACTACTCCTAGTGAACGTTTTCGGAAACCTTGATATGTCCTCTTTACGGCTCCTTCACTTTCATTCCACTCCACAATGAATGTCTCCCCTTCTTTACTGGTTCCACATGAGAAGAGTCTGCCAAAAAAATGAAGATATACCATAATTGTGAGGGATATAAAACAAGCATAAACTTGTTTGTGCAAAGGCTAGTAACCATAAACAGACCTTGACCCATCAGCACTATAAGCCATTGTTGTGCACCAGTGCCCTGGAGCATCATAATCTACCCTGGATCCCAGATTGTCATACAACCATGCCTTTATTTTTCCATCTAATGCAGTTGAAAATATGAACTGCAAGTCAACAAAGCTAAAGATTAATAAGCCAATTTAAAATCACTAAGTAAAAGCTAAGCCAATATGTCCAACCATAGTTAAAGAACAATTTGACTTAAAAAAAAAATCTTAAACTGTCAAACTACCTGAATGTTCTCCTTGTGATGTGGGCATACAGAGTATACAGGTGCTTCATGGCCTTCAAAAGTATGTTGTTTAGTACCACTAGTTGCATCCCACACCTAATGTACTAGAAACTTCAATAAAAACTTAAAAAGAAAGGCATGTAAAATTTAAATTCAAAGTTTTCTACCAACCCTAATTGTCTTGTCATCTCCACAGGTGATTATAGAAAGCTGCTTATTAGGATGAGCAAATGCAATATCGTTGACACCGCCGACATGAGCATCAATCTACCATTTGGATGTCAAAAGAAGTCATAAATAAGATTGGAAGAAACAAGGATCACCCAAAAAATGCATATATTGCCCTTCCAACCTCCAAGTGTTGTCTGATATCATCACCACCATGATAATAATATATTTGGACAATGTGCCTTGAATAAGCAACACCTGCACCATAACTTGGTAATCTTACAATAGAAGTCACTATTAGTCTTTTTTGTTTTTACCACACAGAATAAGCTTACCAAACAAGGAGCCATCTGGGCTCCATATTATGCGATTAACTGATACAGCAGGATCCTTTACCAAAGAAGCCTGAGTGGCACAAGGGGACATGTCAAACGAAATGAAAAATGCACCATAGTCAGAACCATACAGCAGTGTATATCTGGTACGTGGAAATCAAACCTGCAGGGACATGGAGCAATTTCCAAGCTCCCAAACCTTGAAACTCCTCAGAATTAATCTCTCCCGGGTGCCAACATCCCATAATGCAATATCACCAACATTTGTACCAACTAGGATACGAGAACAGTTAAAAAAAACTCAGAAACCAATGACAGAAAAGTGCTAATACCTCAAAAGTAAAACAAGCATAGTAAATAATAATAAGCTACTGAAAAGTAATACCAAGAAGAATAGTCTGCTGGACTGGATGAAAATCCATGCTCATAGGGTTTGATCCTTGGATCAGTGTCCGCACAACTGTTTTTGGTAAGTCCTCTAGGGAAAATGTAGCCTGGTTATGGTTCTGAGGATAGGAAACTGGCAATATATTGACATGCAGATTGACCTGAATCATGTAGTCGGTACTAAGATAAAGTTGGGATCGCCTGACCACCAAAACTAAAACGAAAATTGACTTGATTAGAAACATCCACAATTAGCATACCTCTTCGGATATTCCTAGGGGCCTTGCTCTTTTAGATACATGCTCAGAGTCAGCAGATGCATATTCGATAGAAGGGTTGGCTGTTGGAGGAGTCCTTGGGTGCTTTAGGATTGCAACTATATTGAACAGAAAAGCCATTGTTAATCTCATCACTCACAACAATCTTCTAGTACTAATTAGCACAATCCATCATATTACCAGGATTTGTAGGTGCATTGAGCCCAATAGGTCCACCAGTGACCGCTAGATGGGTTACAGCTGAAGGACTAGACATCCAACCAGCAAGGGGTGTTGGAACTGGTGTTGGAGCAGGCTGAAAAGGCTGGAGAAGAAATTTGTTGAGAATGTGACATGGAACACAGTAATACTCAAAATTCAACAATTGGTAAATTACCCCATGGGCACCCAATGGAGGAAAAGTTCCTGCTTTGGGCATGACCCCCAGCAGTGGATTGTTTACTGGTGATGGAGCAAGTGCACCATTTGGTTGCCCACATGAATGATCAACAAAAAGAGTTTTGATATCTGGATTTGGCCTAGGGCTTTTGCAAAGCTGATGCTGCCAGTTTAAACTGCCAACCATAAAATGATTAGTGGATAAATAACTAATATAACCTAAATAGTCCAAAAGTTGAAAATTGGAAGAAACTTGTTCATAGAAGGATGGCTCATGAAGTATATTGACCATGTTAAATTTTAGATAAACATTTGCATTTGCTAAGAACAATTTAGGAGATTAAGGTATAATTTGAGTTAGCCGACCCCACATAGTGGGATAAGGCTTGGTTGTTGTTGTTGTAAGGTATAATTTGAGTCCGACCCCACATAGTGGGTTAAGGCTTGGTTGTTGTTGTTGTTGTAAGGTATAATTTGAGTATCTAATCTAATAAAACTAATAACTAAGAAGATACCAAAGGAATGGAGAACTCTTTGTCTTTGTACATGATATAAGTGATTTATAATATTGTTCTAATTATAGAGGGATTGAGTCAATGCTACACCATGAAACATTGTGAAAGAATATAGAGAAGTGAATAAGAGATTAGACAAATAACAAATGGTATCATGTCTGAAAATCAACCAAGAATGCTATTTACTTGAACAAGATGACTAATGGAAAAAATATATAAAGAAGAATTGTTTTCATGTGATTTTTATTGACTTGGAAAAGCTTATGATAGTCCCTAGATAATTCCATGGTGAGTTCTGGACAAACGAGTTTCCTATAGTTGTAGGTTTGAATCAAGGGTAAGCTCTAAGTCCCTAATTTTATAGGTTGATACTAGCTGAAGTTATCAACCATATTCAAAATTACCTCTTTGTGGATGATATTATGTTAACTTATAAAAGTGCAATCAGATTGAATTTGAAGCTTAAATGCAGAGATCAACAAGTCAATTGAACTAAATAAAACAAACTATAATTGTACGGGAGAAACTTCTAGAGGTAGTCGCTAAAGTACTTTCCATTGTCAGGAATACAGTAGACTTTAATCAATAGGGTCCTCAATTATGAAGGTGGAGAAATTTTGAGCTTCACTAGGTCATGCTCAAACAAATAGATTATTTCCCGCTATTCTGTAAGGAATATGCATAGCCCGATGCATTCTGAACTGTACAGAAAAATTACTGTAAACACCTACAATCTTACCTCTGGTTAATTAAGGTGCGCAACCTAGAGTTCTTTAGGTTTGGAAACTGCAATTTATCTCGGAACAAGGGGTTTGCTTCAATCAGCTTTTTGAGTTCAACAAGCATAATTGTCCGTGCTGATTTGGTATCCCCATACTTTGATAGTTGCTCATTTTCCCTGTAAAGTAAAGATGCTAGGTAAATAAGAAACAAGCAAGCTATTGGATAAAGTTTAATTTAATTGAATATACAAGGCTAAAGCCTAAAACCTGAAGTTCTCCAAAGTTAAAAGTTGAGTAATTTCCTTAAATAGTTCCTCATTAAATGAGGCAAAGACCTTCAAATCCTTCACAAGGATTTCAACTGCCTTCGGACGGTCATGCCTAGAAGGGAAAATAGCTTGTGAAAACTATTGCTTTTAAATATGAAACCAAAAGGCTGAAATACTGGAACCTACTTGTCCAATGCTTCAAGATACTTCTGCTTCCGTATTTCAAAGAATATCTTCATGGAGTAACGGTTGTCATCGACCTTAGTAAAGCCAGAGAGATACTTTTCAACACTGTCCCAGTTCCCATTGTGCACCTCATCCTCAAAATATTTCATATTAAAATAGAAGCTAGACTCCTGCTCAAGCCTGTAGCCAAACCACGCAAGATTGCACTTACACAGCAACACACAAAAAAAGCTAGTCCACAAAAAAAAAGGAACTTTTTTGACAGGACACCAACTTGTGAACTGCTTCCTTGAACTTCTCCTCATCGAGGAATTGGAGGATCAGAAACACCAGCTCTCTACTAAGCGATGACATCGCGTTCAGCTCGCCTCCACCTCCGGACCCTAATCATTCCATAAAAAAGAAAACAAGACAATCAGATCTTCCCAAAGGTATCATCAAAAGAAACATTAAAAAAAACAGCTTTGGGGTTAATCTGAAAGTGCAAGAGCTAGACGAGGTCGGAGTGGGGATTTTCAGTAGATCAAAAGCTATTGCCCAATAAACTGACGTTTCCGAGCGCCAAAACTCTTCAAACAAAATCTAAGTCCGGCAGCTGCAAAAAGGACCCTACGCCTAGGGTTCCACAGATCGGCGGCAGCGCTCCATAAAGCTCTAACCGAAAAAATAGAAGAAGAAAATAGGAGAGAGAGAAGAGCAGCGGAAAGGGGGAGAATTGCGGGGGCAGAAAATAACAAGCGAGACTTTTCCACGACGATTCCAACACGCATACACAAAACAAAACAAAACAAAACAAAAAAAGGAAAAAAAAAATATCCGGCGACGATCCGAGCTTACCTCCGAGTGGAAGACAACCGAGGGCGGCGGCGGCGACAGGTGATCGATCCAAGCGAAGCGAAGGCCACCAATAATTTAGATCGCAGACTGATCCCTTAACCGGACACGAAAAGAAAGGGCGAAAAAAAGAGGAAAAGAATAAGAAATCTATCAACATTGTCGTCACAGCAAGCTCGTATTTAAGGCAAAGCAAACGACTGATACGAAAATCTACGTATCACTGGAATAGGCACTACGACTTATCTATCAATTAAGTTCTTGTGATAAGCGCGTCTTCATATTGGATAAGGCATGGGCGAGTGGTCCCCGCTTCGTGACAGCGACTTATTTCACGGTATTAACGCGCCGGAACACGCACGCATTCAAGAGGGAGCAAGTCGGAATCGAGGGATTAGCTGACTCGGTTCGGGACACGAAATATCGAAAGACCAATAGGTTGACGACACGTGAAGTAAAAGATGACACACAAACTGTCGAGATGATTAAGAATCCGCGTCGCCTGGATTGGCTGTTACGCGCAACTCGGTGAATCTGACGTGCACGATGATGGTTGGCATGGGCGTGCGGAGTGCCTAATCGCCAAAATATATATATATATATATATATAATTTTTTAAATTATTTTTCCGAAATAAATAATATTAAAAAAGGAAAAATATTAAAAAATACTTTAATTCGGTCACTTATTCATTGGATCCCGATAAAATTAAATAAAATAATATATATATATATATATAAGAAAAAATACCTAAAATTGTAGCACGATTAATTCTATCGAATAACATAATTATAGTCTAATTTTTAATATATTTTGAGTTTTTAATTAATATTCCATTTGATTAATTTCACCACATACTCTACGTTTCATTGAAGTTGACGTCTAGAATTTGGTCTACAGAGGCTTTAAATTTTGTCCCTTTTTTCAACAATTTAATTAATATAACGCTTTTAATATGGATGATTAAGAATAGGATTGTAAATAAGTCAAGTTAAGTTAAATTTTGAGATGTTCAAATTTGTTTGATAAAGTAATTAAGTTAAGTCGAGTCGAACATAAAATGAATCAAGCTTTTGAAATGATTGTTAAAACTTGACTTGATTTATTTTTTATGAGCTTGTTTGAAGTTTGGCTTGAGCTTAATTCGTTTAAATATTATCGAACTCTCATTTCAATCTTGACTTGAGTTTAATTCGTTTAGATGTTATCGAGTTCTCAATTCAAACTTATTTGATTATTTGAAATTTTTACTTATTTGATTGGTTATTGAATTTGATAATTTAAATTTATTTATTTATTTTATTTTATTTATTTAACATGTTGATAAGAGTTTTATTAATAAATATGATTATTCATGAATGTTGTTCATAAATGTTATTCACAAACATTAACGAGCTGAATATATATGTGTTTAAGTTTATTTATTTAATTTAATGAGTTGTTCAAATTTATTTATTTAATTAATTTTATGTATATTAAACGAATATAAACAAACTCTTATCAAACTGAACACTAAATTTATTCATGTACTTTTAATTTATTTACCGTCGTAATTAGGAAACTTAATTTTCATTTAAACAAAAAAAAACAGTTCGAGATTTATTTTTATTCCAACAAAAATTGCATTCCTTCCACGTGACTTTCAGAGAACCATTAGTTAAAAAAAGATATTAACAAAAAAAAATTATATAAAATATATATAATTAGTTTTTCTTGGAATTGGCTAATGACTTGGAAGAAATTATAATTTATTTTTTGAAAAATAAATATTCTTTATTTATTTATTTTAGTGAAAATCCATGAGGCACGTTGAGCTGCTTCTTGATCAATCCTTGCAATTAAAGCAAATTTCGAAGTATTTCTTGAATTGATATATATATATATATATAAAATATTAATTATTTGAATACTTTATTTTAAATTTATATTAACTATCAATAATTTTTTTTTATAAAATCAAATTAATCCTAGTATAATATTATTTAATTAATCATTTACCTCCATAGCTACGGCATAACAAAACAACGTCAACTTGTCACCTAGATAATCATAATTTAATTTCTAACTATCATACATTTATAAAAAAAAATTCTTCAAATAGAACGCGTAATCATAGGATGTGAGCTTCTGAGTCGTTCATCGTGAGTGAGTGTTTCTAATTCACTTTAGTAACTGGTGAAATTTTTTTATAGAATCGAATCGATCATCCTAGGATTAATATTATTGAGTTCATCATTTTAAATTTTTTCTTTCATGAAAAGCAAATATAAAAAATATTAATTATTTAAATAAATCTCTATTAATACTTTTCATTTTATCTTAACAAACAATTAATAAGAAACTTTATTAAGATCAAATTGATCGTCCTTACCTCATTAATTATTATTTTTATTATACACAAATATCAATCTCTGCGAATTAATATAATTAATACCTATATGTATAATTATTTTAATAAATTTTAAAATTAATTTTTAATAAATACAAAATATCTCATGTATTTGATCTTCGTTTTATATAAACAGTCACCGTGATAGAAAAAATGCATCCATAATTTACTTTTTAAAAAAATATATATATAAGTTTTAATAAAGAGATCACTGATCGCCTTTACTCTCGTACCATATAAATATCAATTAAATTATTATTTTATAATTTAAAAAAAAGTTGGATGGGTCTTTTTTTGCTCTTATCTACCTTGATCTTGACACCTGCCCATATTTTCAATGAATATTAAATTATTATTGTTATTTTGGTGGTGTTTTATTTGCTAGTAATCAATGTTTGTAAATAATAAATAAATAATTATTTAAATTATAAGTGCGTATTTATTTACATCGTGTACGAGTCACTCCAAGTTTATTATGTTTTAAAAATGATTGAATTATATATTATCTAAGATTGAATAATTTTTGAAAAATTAAACCTATTTATAGTCTAAATATCAACTTTTTTTTATTATAATGGAAAAAGCATTTTGTTTTAAAAAATATATTAACATTATATTTCATTCTATTTTTTATTTTAAAAATATTCTTTATTAGTGCGAGTAGAAGTTTAGCTAAAATGACTAAAATATAAGTATAATTATTTCAATTTAATAATTTTAAATTAATTAAAATCATCTTTAGCATTGTTAAAATTGCTTTAAAAGTAAAATGCTATGAAAGTCAACGTCATAAATAGCAAATCCATAAAAAGTTAACGTCATAATAAAAAAAGACCCAGAAAAGTCAACGCCAGAATGCGTTGACTGGATATAAAAGTCAAATCCTCTTATCATGAAAATTCATGGACCCAATTGAAAAAAAAATTAATTTGATGAATAATAAGCAAGATTTGACCCGCAATCCAAAGCTTGGGCTGATTTAATTAGTTCTAATTAATTAATTAATAACTTTTTTTGTCTTTTTAGCAAGTTAATTAAGACACTTAAAGTACATAATAACTCTAGCAATTAACCTTGTTATTTATTTGGGAAAAAATAATTAAAACAAAAGAATATTTTAGTCTTAAAATATTATTATTATGAGATATGAAACGTTCCTTTCAAAGCCACTAAGGCACCACCTACTTCGTACGGAAAATAAATAAATAAATATATTATTGTATAAATTTTTTAATTGAGAAATAAATTATATATATATATTTAAAATTCCGAATTTCATAATAAAAATTTGAATTGCCATAACAAACAATATTAACAATGTAATTTTTGGAAAATAAGAAGCAAAAAAACATTATTGGAGTTGAAATCTGAAAAATCAAAATAGATTAGATATTTACTGAAAAAAGAATTTAGAAACATTTTTATAATTATGATATTAGTAAGATAATAATTTATTCAAAAAAGGGCTCTTATATTTAGATTTTGCTTTAAACAGTTTGTTCCTCCTAAAGAGGAAAAAAAAAATAAAGAAGAATAATAAACAGCGTGAGGAAGAGAGAGAGAGAGAGAGGCCATGGGAGAATAAAAGGAGGCGGTGAGGAGTTGAGGCTCGGGAGGCGTCCCGGGGCTGAGAGAAAAGGGAGGAAGAGCGCAGAGAATGAGCAGCTCGTGAAGACATCTGCCAGCGCCGCCGCAATCGCTATGAATTTTGGCCCCTCTTCGATCGAGAGGACGAATCGAGACCGAAGCAGCAGCAGATAGCCCTGAGGAGGAGGAGACAGAAGAAGGGGATCAGCGAGGAGTAACGATTTGGTTTCGGTTCTTCTCGCCGTCTTTGTTGGTCCGAGTCGGTGATTCGCCGTTTCTTCCTCGCGGTTAATCCTCACGTAAGTTCAATTTTTTTTTTTAGTTTTGGTTTTTTATTTCCGTGTTGATTCTCTTGCTCCCGTGATGATATTTAGTGAAGATGAAAATTTTGTGGGGGATTTTGTGATATTTACTTGTTTGTGTGATCTCTTCTTCTGGGATTCTGATGGAAAGCCTTGGAATTGCTGGATACAGATTAGGGAACACGCAAATGGTTCGAAATTAAGGTTTTTATGGAGCGGGAGTTGTGGATCTGGGTCTGATAGCACTCATTTCTAGGGTTTATTAGATTGATCGGATGCTTGATGCTGTGATCTTGTGCTAGTTCCCCCAAAATTGTTTCTTTCATTTGGATTTCACCTTCTCACCGAAAAAACATTCCTATTTTCTTGATTGAAGAATCTGACATACTGTGGAGAACCAACTTTGAATTATCATTTTCTTTTGGATAAATGCTTCAATTTGGGTTTGAATTTATCATTGTTGCTCACCTCTTTTTTGTTTATCTCATCAAGAACAGGAGCTTTGAGGGTGACACAGATGATCCAACCGTGTTCCTAAGGAGAGAAGGAAATGATAGAGAATGAATCTTGTTTGACCAGAAGAACATTGAGGGGCTCCCTTGAGCAAGAATCCGAGTGGGCTTACATGACATACCAGCTCTTGGAGATCAAAACCAACAAACGCCTGCCATCCGTGGAATCCTTGGAGCTAGACGAAGCGAAAGTGAAACGGGAAAAGTCCACAGAGCCTCCCTTTCAAGAAGAGACGACATTGCCTCCTGAAGAACTCAGTTGTCCCGGTGGCGGCGATGATGGCAGTTACTCCGATACGACCTCTCTCATTAGTCAAATTGGCCGCGACATGTCCATCAAGTGCCTCCTTCATTGCTCCAGATCGAACTATGGCACCCTTGCTTCCTTGAACCGAGCTTTTAACTCCCTCATCCGAACTGGTGAGCTCTACAAGTTGAGAAGGCAGGCGGGCATCATAGAACATTGGGTATATTTCTCTTGCAACATACTCGAATGGGAAGCTTACGATCCTTATCGTAGTCGATGGATTTCCTTGCCTAGAATGCCTCCTAATGATTTCTTCATGTGCTCAGATAAGGAATCGTTGGCTGTGGGCACAGAGCTCCTTGTTTTCGGAAGAGACTACACCTCTCGTATTTCCCATATTTTGTTGAGATATAGCATTTTGACAAATTCTTGGTCCCAGGGCATCGAGATGAACTACCCCAGGTGCTTGTTTGGATCTGCCAGTTTCGGAGAGAGAGCTATTGTAGCCGGTGGCATAGATGCTCGAGGTAATATATTGAACTCCGTAGAGCTTTACAATTCTGATACACAAACTTGGGTTACTCTTCCTAGCATGAATAGGCCGCGGAAGATGTGTTCAGGCGTGTTCATGGACAACAAGTTTTATGTGATCGGTGGAATGAGTAGCCCTACAGAATTGCTAACATGTGGGGAAGAATATGATATCGAGAAATGCACCTGGAGAATCATTCCAAACATGTCCCAGGGGTTGAATGGCCCTAGGGGGGCACCTCCGCTTGTTTCGGTAGTTAACAATGAACTATATGCAGCTGATTATGCAGAAAAGGAAGTTAGGAAGTATGACAAGGAAAACAAAACTTGGATAACTTTGGGCAAATTGCCCGAGAGGCCTGATTCAGTGAATGGTTGGGGCTTGGCTTTCCGGGCTTGCGGTGATCGTCTCATAGTAATTGGTGGACCTAGAATGCTTGGGGGTGGAACGATTGAACTCAACTCGTGGACTCCGAGAGATGGACCTCCGGTTTGGAACATGATTGCCAGCAGGCATTGTGGGAATTTTGTGTACAATTGCGCTGTCATGGGCTGCTGAGTTCTATCGGAAAACTTGCTTCATGTACTGCTCAGTTAAGGAGGATATGCAAGAATACCGCCAGCGTAAATATCTGCCTTTTTGAAATTTCAGATTTTACTTGGGATTTGGTAGAAGACTTTCTTATGTAACCACCTTCTCATCTTCTCCCTCGTCCTTCATCCTGATTTACAACTGAATACTTCAACTTCTTCCGAGTATCCATTTAGCACAAGAACTTTCAAGCGAATCGTGCAGTCTCACCGCACACAATAACTCGATGTAGCTGCATTCTCCTGGGCTTCCTTGAAAGTTTTTCTGTCATATTTCATTGTTGCCTCTATTGCCAGGAAATAAAACTGCTCATCACTTTCTTGTATTCTTTTGCCAACTTATTATTGTTTGAACCAATTGTTGTGTTTTCCATTTAGCACGAGAACTTTCATGTGGATCATGCAGTCTCACCGCGCACAATAACTCGATGCAGCTGCTTTTTTCCTAGGTTTCCTTGAAAGTTACCTTGTTAGATTCAGTATGTAGTATTCTGCCATTTCATTGTTGCCTCTATTGCGAGGAAATAAAACTGCTCATCGTAAAACTAAAATATCATGTGGAATCGAACTCCTTACACTATTACTACTGATATCCTTGAGGACTCTCTCCTTCAAGCTGTGAAACAATGTGAAAGGAAGAAAAGATAGCCCCGTGTCGTAGAATTGAAGGACCTCGAGAGGAAGCTGAGGTCCAAGCTTCAAGCCTAGTTTACGACTCTTTGTTTTGCGAGAGGAAAGGGCCTCGAATATAAAGGAGATTAACTCATCATTAGATAAAGCAGCACCCAAACCCCTCAGACTTAAGGCTGAAGCAAGAAGCTTGTCGTCGTAGCCAGATTGTCTTTGTGCCCGATATACCATCAAAGAAGTAACACAAAAATAATTAATCAGATTGGATAATATCTAACATAGAATACTAATTCAGCCCTATAAAAATTTTTCATCGACTATCAAAATAGATCGAAAAATACTAATGGAAACTCATTCAAATGATCAACATTCTTAGACCCGTTTTTCACTAAAAAAAAAAATTCTCACAGTTGAGATTCTAACTTTAAATCCCTGATTATTTATTGAAATACCTAATCATTGCATCATTATCCCGAAAATAAAAAATAACACATAAGAAGTTACAAAAGGAAGCAATGGAAGTGAGATAGGTAAGCAAAATGGCTAGAAGACGAATATTTATAGAGAGGAATCTCAACCTCTGTCTACAATGCTCGAGGGAATCAAACGGTCAACAGACCAATATATTTTGTAAGATCCTATAAAATCAATATTATTAACACTACATTCATAAAATAAAAAAAAAATAAAAATATGCATAACATTATAAACATGAAAGAAACTGAATTTAAATTTTCAAACATATCTGAAATATTACAATGCCATCAATTATTCATGTCAAGGAATCAACAGATTTCCACAAGTAGCAAAGTGAAGTAGAATACAATCAGAAGAAACCCATAAATTATACAACTAGAACATATCAAAATCCTAGGGTTTGCAAGACTCGATTACCATGTCACCACTGATCACTACCATGAGCATCAAGACAAAGCAAAACGCCAAATCTAAAGTTAAAAAGATTTGTGCTTTTTAATCTATAAGATCATCTTATGGGTAGGTCAAAAAACTCTCAGATTTAGCACAACTTCCAAACATTTTATGAAAACCCCCATGAGGAGACATGGTTACTTTTTTCTTGCCAGATCAAATAAGAAAATCCAGATGATAGCGAACTGATACATACCGGACTAAGTTTCCACACAACATAGAAGTTCCAAACCTTAAATATGCCAAGAAAGGGAAGCTCAGAAGGGGAGATGAAATATGTCAATGCGACTTCACAGATTCCCGATACATCTGCAAATCATGTGCTTCTGGTCATTGCTTGCTTAAACCAAACTGAGGAAAGCAGTAATGAAATATAGCATAAACTAAGTTGAAGATTTACTAGTTCTGAGAAGATAATTTAGTTTGATGCTATCAAACTTTCTCATAGACATAAAAAGACATTTATCGAATTTGCAGGAGGCAGCCAAACATCTGCATAATATTATAAAGGTTATAGGAAATTCTGAATGATTGATAAAAAAAACAAGAGAATGAAAATTAAATGCAATAGTATAACCAACAGAACTGTTGGGTATTCAGAAGGAAATATATGGAAAGCTGTCAAACTCCATCAGAATTCAAACTCAATTTTGTCAAACTTAAAAAGTCATAGTCAAGAATTTCCTTGCACAATGAGAACCTGATGCAAATTATATCAATGAGAATACAAGATGCATACAGGTTCAAAGCAAGCACCAGCCAGCCTTAATCATGAACATATAGTCAGTCATTTATTATTTATGCTGTTATGGTCTTTTTGGAGAATAAATTCATATAAATAGTCATTTCCTGCAACTGACCTAAAGAATGCACAAATAAGCAGCTTATTGAGCAAAATAAGGAGGCTGAGTTGGTGGTGCAGCAGAAGGCTGGGCATTTGCCAGTTGACCAAATTGAGATGATGAAGCTTGAGAAGCTTGAAGTGGCCAAGTAGGAGAAGGAGCAGAGATGCTTGAAGTAGGGTAATAAGAAACAGGATTTGACGATGAGGCCAAACTTGCACCTGGGGTGCCAGTATTCCATGTGGGCATCTGACCCTGTGAAATTGTTACTTGTCCAGGGACAGCATAATCATTGCTGATATATGTAGACGAAGATTGTGGATATGCTTGCCAAGAAGAGGATGCTGGCAAATTGGGAGCTTGGGACATTGCTTGTATACTAGAGTCCTGGACGGTGTAATCTCTGCTTCTATCATTGTGCACCTGAATAACAAACAACATGCAAACATAGAATCAACTACAAGAGCATCTTCATTGCATATAGACGAAGAAAACATCTTTCAAATATGGGTATACAGTGGCATAAGAGCATCAACGGATACAACACTATTCTTTTTCCTGAGTGGAAAATCTTCCGACAAAATCATATTTTAAGCCTATGTTACTCCATTTAATCGAAAGAATTAATCTATACCTTAACACTGAGATCGGTATGATGAGAGTATGTCAAATGGAGCTTACAGTAACCACCATCATAGATGCAGTGTCCCTCCAAAGCAGCCTTGGCAACTGAAGCAGTCGTAATATCTGGTAAAACAGAGAAATGAAAAATGGATAACTTAAGGAGGATATGTAGGACTAGCAAAATTTCAGTAAATTTGGGCATTCAATCAGAATGAAACACCAGATATAGAGCATACACTTTGTAACTCATTCAAAAAATTTACCAGGATACTGTATCAAGGCCTGTACGCCACCATTTTTCTCAAAAATTAAAATTTTTTGCACTGTTCCAAAGGCAGAAAATACCTGTATTTGTAGAACATCAACTTAACAGTCATGCGTTGGCTAAAATTCAAAATACTAAAAACCGACAGAGATAGAAATAACATCTTACTGTATGAAGAACATCAACTGTCACAGCATATTGCATGTTCTCAATAGTAGCTAACAGGACGTTACTCTCAGGCTCCTGTTTCTTTACTTCAGGACCTGACAGAGGCTGTGAATAACATCTCATAAGAACTTGGAAGAAGAAAAGGTAAAGAGGCAGGGATGATTTGTTCAAAAATTACCAGGACACTTCCGTCTATAGCAGAAGGATTCACAGGAAGATAAGGATTTGTATAATCCCTGTTTGAAAAAAGATTAAAACAGATTACTATAAGTTTTATGAAAACTCAAGATTGCAAACAACTTATATAAAACTAATATCAATATAACTTGAAAAAAAAAAAATCACATAGAACAGGTGATAATGTTAGAGCAATGTGGTAGTACTATAACAGATACTGAGATATTATAAGCAAGCTAATGCAAAGATGTCAAAACCCTAAACCCATTTGAAAAGCTTGAGAAAGACTGAAAAAGCTTTGCATGTACAAGTTTAATAACAGTACACAGCTTGGCATAAGTTTGAGCAAGTATCTTTTACTGTGTGTTATAGTGCTTAAATAATAGAAATCACAAGAGTGAATGAGATAGTGGGAGTCACAACAATAGTAAGTAAACTCAAAGCAACTTTATTAAAAGATCTGATACATTGCATGGTTTATCACCAAGGCAAACAAAACTTGCAAAGAGAATTCAAAATTTTATTAAACTGAAGATCCTCTGACATAAGGGATTGGTGTCACTTTTAAGGCCCCAACCAAAACAAACTTGGAAATAAACTTATATCTACCCGATTATACTGAACAAGAACATTAGCTAATGAATAGAATACTCCCTTAAATAAACAGGAGGATCTACCAAAAGAAAATCATAGTCTTAAAACTTATAAATTAAAAATTCCTATTTTAGAGTTGCATTATTGCAATATGAAGGGTATACGGAATTGAAATATAGCCATTTAACATAAACATGACCTATATTTCCATATAATGGAATTAAATCTCCTGCAATATTCTGCATCATGAAAAGGAGTCTGAATTTAATGAGCCAACCTTTTAACTAAAGGTCAAACAAAGAATTTTTGCATCAGTGCAATATAAAGAATGCAACAACAACAATCAAGCCTTATCCCACTACGTGGAGTCGGCTAATATAAAAATTTTAATGCAAGGAATTTAAAAAATATTCATTTAACAAAAAGATGACCTATATCTTCATATAACGAAATTAAATCTCTTGCAATGTTTGGAATAATCCTACTGAATAGGCTTTGGTTAAATTCCTGTTTGATTGAAAAGGAAGCAGAACTTAATGGGGCATGGCTTCCAGTTTTAAACTAAAGGTCAAACAAACAACATATATGCCTAAAAATAATTGTACTTTGACTTAGTCAATCCTAAAAAATTGATATTATAAATCATGATGCAAGAACAAGTTTAGCAAGAGGAAACCTGTCTGACAATGCATTCTTAAGATAGGTGCTGAATATGACAAGGATGCAAATTCTAAGAAAAATCATACTCTAGTTGTTGCTTTCCTTGTGTAATCTGAGAACAAGGTACAACATTCAGAATCAAGATGCCAGAACTTAAATCATAAGCAATCCCAAACTATTTTTCCCAGATTGCAGAGCAATTCCTACCTGCTACGGTGAGACTGGAACTTGATGCTTAAATCTGTGTGAGCCGAATATGAAATACGCAAATGGCAAGATGTAATATGTTCAGGAAGCAAGTACCTGGAACATTCAAGTTCAATTAGAACGAGTTCAAAAAAAACCAACAGTTTGTGTCACAACTTCGACATGAAAACATGGAAAAATCTGCAACCTCGGAATACTTCTCCCATCCAATGCATTTCTTGCACTAGCAGCAGTCTCTGCATCCGTGTATTGAATTAGTGCCTGCAAAACATCCAATGAAAGGAAAGTTATAACCTGCAGTTTTATCAAAAAAACCATGACGAAGTCTTACCTGAAAGCCAGCAGCTTTTTCAAAGGTTGCAATTTTATGCACAAAACCGAAGGCTGAGAATACCTGAAACACTTTTTGGAGCATTTTACTATTAATTGTTATGAAGAAATATATCCAACGTAGACTATAAATGTAAAGTTTAGACCCATAACTTAATTTCCTTTAAAAATGATTGGAAGTCACCCAAATGCAGCTCAAAGCAAAAAGTGGATATCCCTTTCAAACAAAATTTTAGGCAAGGAAAAAATACAAAAATTGTGACCTTAGAAGTTTCCATAAAGGACAAAAGCAACTCAATCATAAAAATAGCCTGAAAAGAAGAAATACAACAACATTTGTGTTCCTTAAAACTATCAACATAGGAATTATTTTGCCTATGGAAATATCTCAGGCTCTCATCAAATCATTAGATGAATCATCTGACAGATTATTTTCAAGATAGAAATGCTTCAAAAATAAGAAGTCAACCAAAAAGAATTATCCATAAGTTCCAATGATCTTAGTTTCAAATTATATGGTGGTCCATACAACATCTACTTTGCCAAATCTTGGAGTGATTGGTAAATAAAGACCAAGTATGGGAATCCCAAAATAAGATTGTCAAACTAACATCAAAAGTATATAAATTTACGCTAATCATTCTCCTCAATCCTAATGAGAAGGTTTTTTTTACAAGGCTCTCAAAGTCAACATGCATGAACAAGCTAGATCTTACACAAGTCATTAAGAATTGGAGAGGGGAGCTTATTTTGCAACAAGGTTTCTATGTTCTTCACCTGAATACAAAGGTCCAATAAACTAAAAACCAATTATTTGATAGGATGAACATAGTCTTTAAACACCTTTATTTGTATTTTGTAACATAGATTCTATCAACAACTTACCAGATGAATAACATCTATGCTGACGTCGCCAGCTTCAACACCTTCAATAGTGACAAGCAAGACATTCCCGGGGACTTCTCCAGTACTCCTATTGTTTGTAATTTCTTGCCTATTAGAATACTGAATATAAACAGTTTTTCCACGGACTTGGGCTGGCTCAGATGAAGAAGCATAGTACGAAACCATTGAAATTGCTTGGTTGAGGTCCGCCTACATTGAGAAAAAAATGACAATTTTCAAGTTTGACCGCAATGAACAAAGTGTTTAAACATGGAATAAGTAAAGCTCGTAACAAAAGAACTCTTTTAATGCAGTAGCTTCAGTACTGAGATATCTTACAAGTATACTACACTGACATGTATACAGCAAAAGGGAGTAAAAACCAAGATGCTGGAACTTGAAGAAAAAGTTCAACCTATGTATCATAAGCTAATTTAGGTCTAGTATACTGGGATAAAACAGAGGAAGCAACAGAGGGATGTGATTCACCTGCTCTAAAGGTCAAATAGGGAAATCTTGCTAATTCGAGAGTTTGATATTGGTAAAAAAAATCCCTATTCTTCAGTTTATTGGTTTTTGTACATTGCTACCTTCTAACTCCAATCCGACAGAAAATCAAGGATAAACAAAATTTCCAGAGTCCGATGTCAAGATTTCGGGACCAAACACGAATGGAAAAAACATCAAATTGAAAAGTGGAATGCCATAAAATTTAGGTTTTCAGTAATTTTTACAGAGGAATATAGACCATCTAAACATATGCTAAAAGCTGCACAGCGAATCAGGATCAGGGAGAAGGGTTCAATACATACAAATTCGACGAAGGCCTGGTTCTTGTTGGCGCCGACGTTGCACATGGTATTGACGATCCTTCCAAATGGCTTGCAGAGGACGACGATCTCCTCCTCCGTGCACTCCCACGGCAGGTTCCTTAGGTGGAGCACCTTCGATGGCGTCTGCGTATAGCGAAACTGCTGCTGCGGCTGCCCCACTCCTTGCCCCGGTGCCATCCCTTATCAAATCTCAACGCCCCCGACAGTAGAAAAAAATAAGAGAAATCCGAAATCCCCTGGAAGGAACACTTCTTCTTAGGGTTAGAGAGAAGGAGCCACGACAAGAAGGAAGACGGAATCAGTCGTCGATTCTTCTCTTGCTCGCTCGGCTGCTGCCGGCCAAGGGTTGCGTTAACCGCTCATCGCCCGGCGAAGGATGAGTCGGTGGCCGCGGTCGACGTTATCCCGGTTTGGCGAATGAGATTGAGGATTTTGTTGCGGCTTCGACTGCTTTTAGTTCTAGAGACTTCTCGATCAACTTTTTTTTATTTTTTTTATTTCTTTGAATAGAAAATTGCATTTCACCCATCAAAGTTTAGTTTATTTTTTAAATGACACCAAAAATTAAAATAACCTCTGATTATCTGAACCAAAACTTTGATTGCTACCTCGGTGTGATTAATTTTTTTAATAAATAATTAAATAATTTAAAATTTAAATCTCAATTATCATATATTATAGTTATTTTTTAAAAAATGTGAATTTAAAAATATTAATTATTTGAATAAATTTTTATTAATATTTTTTAATTTATTATGATGATTGATAAAAAAAATATGAGATTAAATTATTCATCTTATATTATTATTTGATTAATATTTTTTTTTCTAAAATTTGTGTGGTTCCGGACTCTTTTAAACATTTTTAAAATAATGCTCAAATTGTAATATACTAAAGGATCAATTTCCGTAGGATCGGATTGGTCATCTTAAGTCCGACGTTATCCGATCTGATTAATTATTTTATTATTTTATTTTTTTTAAAGGATCAACTTCAGTTTTTTAAGAAACAACATTTTACTAGATCGCATAAGGAAGTTTCAATATTAAATGTACCTAACTTTCATAAATTTGAAGACATATATCACGTTCATGTTACATTCCATTTTTTCCAGACGAAATAATTACTGAGTTTATATGTATGTATCTTTAAATTTTTACTTATTGTTATTTTTTTTTTTTATTTATATTATCGAATTCAAATTTTATGACATGCATATATTAAGATGCTCGTAAAAATATATTAATTTTAATTTAAAATAATTTCAAATTTTTTATATCTAGTAGTCGACTGATAAATTTATATTATTTGAAATTTTAAAAAATTTAATATTTTTTAAATTAAAATAGTTTTTAGAATTCATTAGTTATATTAGTTAGTGAGAATTGTCTTAGAATTTGTAATAAATTTTATCAAATTTCTTTATAAGTTTAAAATTTTATTATTTTTAATTTATACTATCAAATTTAAATTTAAAGATACGGATACATTAATAAATTTTTCAAGAGATAGTGATTTTGAGTTTTCTAACTCTCCAATAATTTTAGACAAAAGTGAATGGATTTACATTATTTAGAAATTTAAAAAAAATGAAAATTTTTGAACGAGATCCTAAAACCTATTAGTGAATATCTTTATTTATGTTATGAAATTTAAATTTATTGGCACGAATATATTAAAAAAAATATTAATTTTGATTTGAATTATTATTATAAATTGATCGCATCATTATTTTGTTAAGCGAGTTAATAATTAAGAGTGGATTTTTTTTCCAAAGTTTACAAGTGATTTTTTCTCAATTTATTTTAAATAAATTAATTCTTTTTTTTTTATTGAATTATATATATATATATATATAAGTTTTGATAATTTATTTATTTTATCTTATATAATCATGTATATCTATTGAAATGATATAATCTTGATCACTGATCATCATCATATATATTTTTATCAATGATGTATAAGTGGTAATCTCAACATGTGCTCATGATTATATAAATTGTGCATGTTAATAAAATTATATATATATATATATATATATATATATATTTCAAATAGTTGATATTTATATTCTATTTTTTCCATGCGTAAAATATTAATTAAATTAATAAATTTTATTAATTTTATCTCATTTAAGCAAAAAAAAGTTTTTTTTTTATCTCAACGCCCCTGTTCCCTGTCCGAGGTCCACCTACCAAATCGATGTCAAAATAACAGCGAGTGCTCCGCCGCCCTGGCTCCGCCCCTTGCTCCGCCGCATATTGCAATCATGCTTCGCCTGTTCACTCCATTTGATAGTGTCGCCTCACGGCGTTCACCGTTGCAGCTCTCCTGTTCCGATCCAATCGCCGCTCCCTTCCCCAAGCGAGCGGCAGCGAGAGCGACGGCGGTCGTCGCCGTGAGCAGCAGCAGCAACAAGGTCGTGTGCGTCACCGGAGCCTCCGGTTACATAGCTTCCTGTCTCGTCAAGTTCCTTCTGCAGCGTGGCTACACCGTCCGCGCTACCGTCCGCGACCCTGGTCAGTTTTCGATTGCACCTCAGATCTTTCTTATCAATGCTTTCAGATAATCCACTCTTCATTGGAGTGTATTTTTTATTTCATAGTTCTGTCCAATCCCCTGAGAAAGGGATCGTGTTCGTGATCAGTGCTTTGGGGCCAGTTTTGGGAAATTGCTAAGGAAAATAAGTTGGTGGAAATGAATTGTGATTCGTTGGAGCGAAAGAAGAGGTAGGAAAAGGTTAAATTTTCTAAAATTAATTGATTAAAGATATGGAAAGATTGATTAATCTCATAGAATTAGTGAAAAAATTGGGTCCTAAAATCGGACGAAGACGCATAATAGTAATGCTTTCTCCCAATTAGGACGGAAGCTAAATGGGGTAAAATTGAGAAATCATTCACCTACTTGCCTCCTTCCATTCTGCGCAACAGCGGGAAACAACATATACCATGCGCTTTTCCTTCCATCAAAGGAATTAGAAAACAAATGAAATAGTTTGTAGAGAGTAAAGAAAAGAAAAGAATTGCATTATCTTAGTTTATTTGATTTTATGTATCTTGTTTATTTTGATGGAATTGATGTAAGAAAAAATATTCATTTATCGATGTGTTAATTTTATTTTATTTCTGTCCGTTTCTGTCCAATTTTGAGTGGAAATAGAATAGAAACATGATCTAAGATAAAGTCCTTTTCCCACTTATTTCTGCCCAGTAACACAATATTAAAAGGGAGTGGGGGAGAGATGGAGTGTGAAAGAAGGGATATGATGTATTTCAGCCATCTATAATCTCTTCTAACGCCCTCTACATCTTTAGTTTGGAAGGCGGCAGTGGTCAAATGGTTCATTCTGTCATCCCTGGTTGGTGGTCAGCAGTCAGCTATGTCATATTGTCATCAGTCTCTGATTAACGTCAACAGAGTATGTTAGTCAGTAGTCAGGAGAACAATCAACAACTGATTTAGTGATGGTCAGTATTGTGTGCCAAGGAAGGGTATAATGTAATGGGTTTTACCACTTCGCTTCCCTCCTAAATCTATGAATGTTGGGCTGATCAATTTTGGAGGAAAGGAGAGGCTGGGGACCCCTCCCCGGTTTCCTTCTCTCCCTCCATCCACTCAAGTATTGTCTTTGTTAATGGACTTTCGTACCAAGATCCAAAACGAATGCAAATCCAAGTATCTAACACAACTTTTCTAAAATTCTTTTACATGCGATCATTAGAAATATGAGTGTCCACTCAGAGTGTTGGTATTTGAGTGTCAACATCTAACACAAGTATGGAGGGGTAGATGAATAGTCTAAGCATCCGAACTGACTATAGAATCTATAGAATATATGTTGATTCATGAGTTTCCACATTTTACGATGGAATCAAAGATAGTTATGTGCATTTTTGTTTTTATGATTAGTTGATACTAAGAAGACTGAACATTTACGTTCCTTGGATGGGGCGACTGAGAGGCTTCATTTGTTTAAAGCCAACTTGCTTGAGGAGGGCTCCTTTGATGCTGGGATTGAAGGTTGTGATGGTGTTTTTCACACTGCATCTCCTTATTATCATGGAGTCACTGATCCGCAGGTTTGTATTTATGTTTTTCAAAAATCAAAGTCTGTCGTTGTTCTTGGAGGTCTTGAATTTTGCTTTCTTTAGTCACAGTATTGGTTTCTTGAACATAAGCCAGTTTGGTGGTCTTAAACTATTTGTTTTGAATCTAAATATTCCACCTCTTACAATGTACATAGTTCTTGACAATGTGTTTGGAAGAATAATGTCTAACAAAATTGGAATTGTACTTTTAAATATTACATAGATTCAGTTCATATGTTTGGCAAATAAAATGACAGGAATTAGAACTCTATCATCTAAAAATATGGGATTTTGTAACCTGACCAAAATTGGTCATATTTGTGTTTGAGAATTCTCTAAAATTCATGATACTGAGGAACTGTGCAATGGAAAATGGGATACATTTTATACACTGTAATTCCTTACAGGAAATGGAATTTCATTTCTCACTTAAATTCTAGGGTAAGAATTGGAATTAGTATTTTAGGAATTTTTATCCCATATGAAATTGGAATACAAACTCCGCCCATGACGAACTAGTCATGGCCGGTCCCAAGCCCGGATAAAGGAGGAGGGTTGCGTTAGGTTACCAGC
>JBBUKS010016876.1:0-11898 GCA_038050645.1 Hedychium gardnerianum
CACTGCTGAAAAGGTTGCTTCCAGTGGTCGATCAGCAGCCCAAAGGGGTTGTTGTACTGTCGGCCAAAGGAGGAGTTGGCTGCTGTAACGCCCGGCAAAGGAGGAGCCGCCCACCAAGCTGCTGTCGCTCAAAGAGGCTGCTGCTTTCAGGCCAAAGAGGCTACTGTTCGCCGGCCACAAAGTTGTTGTTTTGTTCTGGCAAGAGCTGCTACTACCGACAGCAATAGTTGCTACCCTTCCAGCTTGAAAAATCGCTGGAATCGCTTTTGTTCCGCCCAGATCATAGGTTGTGCTGCCGGCTAAATTTGTTCAGCCTTATCGGACCTGCTGTCGCTCACTGGCAGCGAGGTTTTAGCTTTCGAATAGCAGCTTTAAGGCTATTGTCCACCTCGCTTGGTGCCGCCGGGTTGTCTTGTGCCGTTGCGTACTGAGTCAAGATGTGATCCGTCTCTCGGATCGCTTCATCTTCCTCCTTCAGCTAGTATCAAAGCGGAGACACGACTGTGACTTAGCGAAGTCTCCTCAAGGATAACTCGGCATGGATACGAGTAGCGGCAAGTCTCGTTAGGCTTGCTTGTTGATTCCGATGGAGGCTATCCTTGTGAGGCTAGTAAACGCTCTCTACTAGGTTCGATTACGAACTTGCAGGTATAATTCCTAAAAGAATACTTTGATCTATGGTTATGTCTAGCGCATGTGTGTATCCTGTATATGTGTGATGCGTGTGTTATAATAATTTAGATTATTATTATGTTTCCGCTGTTTATTTATCGAAACAATATTTTAAAATACGCATCCAGAAACCCAACACATCTTAGTAAAGATGTTATCTAATACTTTTCCTTTGATAGATAACCATTTTCTTGAAAAACTAGATTGAACTCAGTTAGTTTGATGGGCTAAGATAGTGTTTATTTAGTGGCATCATGTTTATGCAAAATACAATAGAGTATTTAGATAGTACCTTGATTATGTAGCTCTATATGTATCTTTGGAGATTTTCTTGCCACCATTGTCAACATATAAGCAAGGTTTTCTATTGATGCATATATGAAATTTGCTCCTTTTAGACCATGGGTGACAAAATAAATTTGTCTCTCTATTCCTCTATATTCATTGATGAGGATTGCTCGTACAACATATAATGAGAACACCAAGTAGATCACTAAAAATTCATTAGCTTCAGGCTCAGCAAAATGAGACAAGGAATCAAGGGTTTCTTGTTAGAGAATCTTGATTCCTCCATTGTGATTGAGTTCAATTATGTTGATTTTACATTTTCTTATAATTGACAATAAGTTTAAGTTAGTTGCTTCATACTTTTTCTTGAACATGCAATTCTAACATTTGTTATAGATCATTGGACAAATGCTAAGATTGAATAAATGAACCTATACAATAAGTGTGAAGAATTTGCTTTCATCTTCCGGAAATATAAACCTTGAAGAATATCTTGAAGATCTTGTGAGAATTGCATTTTGGTTACGGGTAGCTCTTTGTATAAATAGGACAATTGTCTACAGTGTGTGACGTACATGGAGATCTTATTTTTGAATCATTTGGCATCTAGTAATGTATTTGAGTCAAGTTTCATGGGTTCCCAGTCTTGATATTGAGAACTACCTATATTTTATTTAGGAAGGTCTAGATCGTTGTTTAGGAATTGGGAAAATTTAGTGCTAGGCCTTATGGATTTTGTTTAGGATCCGTAGAGATGTTCGTTTGGGTGTTTCATGTTGTTTCAGGGACCAATGATTTTGGTTTGATTGGTCAACTGAATGCAAAACAAAACCCAGCATTGTACTAAGTTTGGTTGACCAAAGCTTTTGGTCAATTTACCAAATTGGGTACATTAGGAACTAGCAACCTAATGTGTTAGTCAAAGCCTTGGGCAACTCCAGTTATTATGTCAATCAAAGTTTTTTCTCTATTGAAAAATGCGTTACTAAAATACTGTGTTAGTCAACAAAATTTACTAGTCTTCAATACAAGATGTTGGTCGATAATAAAAAATAAAGACATCTTTGGGTGACAATTCTTCTCTATGGGCGGCAAAATTTAAATTCTAACTTATATTGGGTACATCGTGATCTATTTTTGTCGACTAAAGATTTTGTCCAATGACCAAAAGTGAACAGTAGGTTTCCGTTGAAATCAAATTAAATATGATTTTTTTTCTATAAAACCATTGAATTTTTCATCTTAAAAAAAACCTTTATTCACATTTAAAATACATAAATTATAAAAGTTCTAATGACTTCTAAGGTTGAAATCTTGAAATAGAGACTTCATCCTCTATTAACAAAGCTCTTGTTTAGTAAATATAATCTCATTTTTTGTTGATCCTTATTCTTTAATTAGGGTCAAAGTTGATTGTCGATCGTTCTATATTTATTTGTTATTTCTTTTGTGAGATTTTCTCTTACACATTTTGAGCGGATCTAGATGTGATTCTAGATTGTTGACATATTAAGATCTTATTCTCGTGAGGTCTTATCTTTTTTAGTTAATAATACCAAGTATTAAGTTTATATTGACTAATCTTGGGATGATCGGTCTGATCCTATGAAAGTTTTTCATTGGTCATCAGGATAAATTGGAAAGTGCTGACAGCGGATGGTCTATCAGTCCAGCGTTCTTAGGTCAACCGCCAATTAAGAAAAAATTATTTCATCGAAGCTGAAACTCAATTCTTAAATGCCTAGAAAATTGAGAAGACGTTCTACCGCTGCATCGCCCAAAGACGGATGAAGTCTTATCTTTGAATGTTCTATTGAGGCTTGTTCTATTGCCTCATTTTAATAGAGTGATTTTGTTTCGGATTGTCACATTAGCGGAGCGATAAGGCCATAGATGTAGGAACTTGATGTTCCGAACCAAGTTGTGATTGTGTTAGTGCTGTTATCGTTCTTGTTTCCATTATTATCATTTTGATCTTGTTACACATGTGCACATATTTCTAACATTTGCATTGAATTTTTGTATTTGTGAGAAAAATCATAACTACTATTCCCTCCTCCCTAGTTAGTTGCAGTTGATCCTGCCCTTTGCCTAGTTTGGAATGGAACTAACTTGCACCTCTAAATTTCCTTTTTAGAAAAAAAAAATATATACTCATCCCAAGTATCCCTCATAGCCTTATAGGAAGGAAAAATCATGAAATCAACTTATAACCAACCACTAAATGATTAGGGGGTGAAAGAAATTTTTCCCCGAAGACATACGTTCGTCAGAAATTAATTCCTATCTCATTATAGTAAATTTATCATCCAATAAACAATTGGAAACCCCCGTGGAGACATGTTGAATTATCAACTCAAGGTGATCAAATTACCTGTCAAGCACTCCCACTAAGTGTAGAAGAACAGAATAGCTACTGGGAATTTTGAAAGGGCCATGTCTCGATAAGGTAGGCTACGTGATGACCAGAGCCACAATTGAATTGTGCAAGAAATTGAACTAGCTAAATTTGCCGACTGGATGACCTAACTGATTACATAGACAAATATAATTCTAATTTCTGAAACAAACTAAAAGGTCAGAGTGACAACTTGTTGGCCACTGATTTATCATCACAGTATAAGAATAGCAGAAATCAGAACCACATCATGGCCTCTAATTGATAAAAATACACATCAATGTCACTGTTTAAACATGTTTATATTTATACACAAACTCCTTAGCACTTGACAACAAAAGAGCCTCTAAATCTATCTAAATAAATGATGCATTCCATCTCCCAAAGAATCCTTAGTAGTCGGGTGCATAATTTAAATTTTAGCACCCAGCTGATCCCTGGGCTCTTTAGAATATATCAGGAAAAGGCAATGCTGCTGCATCTTCTGTCGAGTTTATGGTACCAGTTGATTATATTCAAAAGCAAGCAATCAGGAGCATTCTTGAGTAACTTCAGTTGGCAACTTAAGCATACAAAAGAAAAGGACTGGAGGTACCCTGATCTTACTTTAAAGGACATCATTTTTCAAATGTTCGATTCTCATAATTATTTTCAGAATCTGATTATCTCACAAATCATACCCGTGCCTGAGTGGCATGATAAATTCATTTCTTGCATACTGTTTTGATGTTCATTTTAATCCTCATACTTTCAGCAGCTTTTCCATCTTGCAGTCCTCGACATGTATTTCCAGTGTAGCTTAGGCAATTCAATGACATTTGCTGAGTGTATTCTTAAGCAGCTAATTTTGCCATCAAGTGTTTTAGTGTGTATAAATAGAAGTATAATAACAATCTTTCTTGATGAACTTCAACTGAAAACACAAGACTTTAGTGATGGTGCCTCTCAAATGCGGAATCCTCAGTCCTTTTTGTTTTTTTTTTTCCTTTTTGTATTTCAGGTGGCAATAATGCTATATCCACAGGTTTTATCAACTCTGTTTATTTCCATGTTAAACCTCATTTGTTCAGCATCCTTCCATTTTGCATCTCCTGCATGTACATTTGCCATCAATGCATAGGCACTGTCATTATTTGGCATTAGCTGGAGGACCTTTCCAGCAGCCAATTCAGCCATATCTTTACTCCCATAAATGCGACATCCACTTAGTAGTGATATCCATAGAGTAGGCCATGGTTCATAAGGCATGCTTTCAATCACATTTTTAGCCTTATCAAGAAGCCCATTTCTTGCAAAAAGATCGACCAAGCAGGCAAAATTATCTGTGGAAGGGTACATTCCATAAACACTGCTTATTGAATCAAACAGATACTCACCTTGCTTCACTAGGCCCTGATGGCTACAAGCTGCAATAACTGCCACGAAAGTGGCATGGGAAGGGTGTATATTAGAAGACTTCATCAGTTGAAAAAGTTCTATGGCTTCTGTTATCATGCCATGATGCGCATAGGCCATGATCATGGTATTAAAGAGAATGACATCCTTATAATCCCTTGAGATATTTTTAAAGACATCCTTCGAGCTTGAAATCTCTCCAGACTTAGCGTAGGAATCTATCAATGCAGTTGCTACACATAAACGATCCTCAAATCCTATCTTGACAATGTATGAGTGGATGCACATGGATTGGTCAAGCAATGCAAGATTAGCACATGCACTCAGAGCACTTGATAATATAATTTCATCAGGCCTTTCATCTGTATCTCTCAAGCAATTTAGAAGTAAAAGACCCTCTTTATTGAAGCCAAGTTTTACAAAAGCCGAAATCATGGCTCCCCAAGAAACCAAATCTAGGTTTGCAGCATCTCTGAATATAGCATAACAAGACGTAATTGCTCCAAAGCTAGCATATGCAGTAACCATCGAACTACATATGGAGCAACATGAACCAAGACCTCCTAACTTTATAATTCTAGCATGGATCAACTGAACTTTGCTTTGATGTTCCATTCTTAGACAAGCACCTAAGATGCTAGTGTATGTGAACTCATCTCCTTCAATTCCATGTTCAATCAAACTGTAGAAAACTCGAAAGGCTTTTGTACAAAATCCATTTAAAGTGTAGCTTGCAATCATTTCATTGCACATGACAAGATTCGTATGAGGGTGGCTAGCAAAAACAAGAGCAGCACTATCCATCATATCACATCTTGAGAGCATGTTTATCAGTGAGTTGATAACCAAATCCCAATTTAAGTAACCAAGACAACAGGCAAAGCAGAAGAACTGAGAACCCAGTTGAAGATCCTTTATTGTACCACAGAGCCTGATTATGGAGGATAAAGTAATTTGATCTGGTCTAACACCGGCTGATAGCATGGTAGAAAACAAATTCACTACTTCACTTGCCTCCTCCACTTTGGCAAGGCCAGAAATTGCTGTATTCCATGATGAATTGTCTTTGATATGTATCTGATTGAAGACTTTCAGAGCAGAGTTCTTCCTGCCAGTTCTAAAGTACATATCAGCAAGAGAATTCATCACAGTAGTATTGGATTGAAACTCGTTACGAATAACCACACAATGAACTGTTTGTCCACACCTTAAGTCCCCTGTTACATGACACCCTTTCAACGTACTGATATAAGTGCACTGATCAGGGTTTAGTCCTATATGAGAGGCAAAACTGAAACTTTTCATTGCATTGAAGATGTCCCCATTGAGTGCATACCCCTCGATGATTGCGTTCCAACAAGCCAAATCTGGATCACATATGCTTTCAAAAGCAAGTTCTGCAGCTTCAATATTTCCACACTTTGCATACATCCACAAAAGTGTGCTACCGACAAACCGGTTTGTGTCCATGCCTATCTTCAATGCGACAGAATGAAGAGCATTGCCAAACTTACTTCTCCCAGTCACTCCACATGCACTCATGACACTTGCCAGACTGAATTCATTGGGGACGAACCCTGCTCTCATCATCCCAACATATAAATTGAAACCCTTTTCATGCTCATTGTTGTGAAGGAACCCTGATATCATCGAAGTCCAAGAAACAAGATTCCTGTCAGCCATTTCATCGAACACCTTCAATGCACGATCAACTTCTCGGCATTTCGAGTACATGGTAAGCAAATTATTCTGTGAGAAGGTGTCTGCAGAGAATCCGGACTTGATGATTTGGCCATGGATCCGGGAGCCAAAGATGGGAGAGTTGTTCTGCCAAGAAAATCTCAGAGCAGCGGCAAAGGTGTTTTGGTTGTTTACACCAAAGAGATCGGAGAAGGACAGAGGCAGATGGAAAGGAAGATCGATGGGAATCGAAGAGCTGCTGCTTGAGAAGGAAAGGTGGAATGATTTGCTTGTGAAGATTGAGAACGAAGGAGAATACGAAGGAACACGGATCTTGCCCACTCTCATGCCAAAGGTTAGATCGTGCATATGAGATATATATATTCAGTGTATGTGATATATATGTAAAAACTTGCTTAATTATAAAAATTAAAATTAAAGTATTAACAATGGAAAATAAAAAAAAAACTTGCTTAATTATAAAAATTAAAATTAAAGTATTAACAATGGAAAAAAAAAATTTGAACAATGCTAATGCTAACGATGTTTTTGAAATCTTTTTTTTTATATATATGTCATGTAAGCGAACATTTTAGCTTGTGCATCTTACGGTGTGCATTTTTTTTAATTTAATTTTTTAGTTCGGAATTAAATTATTTAAAATTTTGAATAAAATAAAATAAAATAAAATAAAAAATAGATGCTTATACGGGGTATATAAGATGAATAACGTATCAAAATATGTCATGTATGTTTGATATTTTTTTTTAAAAAAAAATCTCACTAAGATCGGTGAACATCACTTTTTATAAATTGAGCAAATCTAAATTGCTAGATCATTTTTAAGAATACTTATTGAATAAAGCATCACAATTATCCTTGAAAGATACTTCTTAAATAATCCTCTTAATTTTAAGTTCAATTTAGGAGCCTATAACCTATTAAATTAATCTAAGATTTATAATCTCTCGTCCCGGAGCAATGCTATAATGGTTAGGTCCTCCAATGGATAACTAAAGGATTTAAAGTTTGAATCTCAATTACGATACTGTAGAAGATTTTTTTTTCTAGTGAAAAATAGATCTAAGAATATTTGTCATCTGGATGAACCTCCATTAACACTTCTCGATTTATCCTAATGATTGATAAAAAAAATTTATGCGACTGGACTAGTCGTCTCAGGTTGAATGTAATCTGATTAATTTTTTTTTTAAGATTTATAATCTCTCTCTTTACAATGATAGAAAATTAAGTGTATACATAAAATTAAATTGTAGAATTCTAATCTCACCCTAAAAACTAAAAACTAAAAATAAAGTGAAGAGAAGAGTTTTTGAAAATGAAGCTATAATGCCTCAATCGATTGAAGGTAAAATCCAATTGACTTAAGTAGTCATTAATCATCATTTTACGATGATTGATTATGTCGCTAAATTCATTTAGCGACTGATTTGGTGGATCATTATATTTTCAGTCACTAATTAATAATCAAAATAAAAATTGTCATTAAATTTAGCAACTAAACTTTAAATTAGATTGTTAAATTTTATGGCCGAAATAAAATCGGTCTTTAAATTAGCGATCAAATATAATTTTGGTTGCTAATTTAGCGATCGAATTTAAATTTGATCGCTAAATTAGCATGACTACTATTTAATATAATATTTAATGATAAAAAAAATTGATTGATGAAAATTTTAAATTTGCCGCTACTTTAACATAATTTTAGTATAATGCAACTTAATATATATAGAAACTTGTACACAATTGCAATGTCAACACTAATCAAAATGATATTTATCATTCAAATGTACACAAGTACAATATCAACATCAATCAATTTAATATTTAATAACGACATCCAAATTATCAATTTCAAAATACAAATATTTATCCAAAAATATTATGACATTAATCCCACAACATGAAAAATAATCCAACAACTCAATTTGAAGAACAACTAAAATACTCAAATAGTCATATATAACTTACTTATTAGTAGCTCTAGGATCTCGAGTCTCTTGGGAATCAAAATCATATAGCGTTAAATGGTCAGGAAAAGCAAAAGGATGAGCTAATGAATGAGACTACATAAAACGATACATGAAATCTTACATCGACTACTCTACTATTGCCCTGGCCCGATTTTGCATCGACTGCTTTATTGTGGTAACCCGAGCTCTCAATTCTTTATTCTCTGCCCTTAACGCTTGCACTTCATTAGATGAAAAACTCAAACGACCTCTGAGCCTAGGAGTACACAACACATGATCAAATACAATCTTTGTTTGGGAGCCAAGGCCATAGAGGGAGTTCTTTTTGTTTTCACCGACAACCTCATAATACATATCATTTATAACATCATATGATGGAATCTATGGCTCCCCTCCCTCTACAATAGACTGAGACGTCTATGCAATTCTAGCAGTCATATCATCTTATGTAAAAGAAAATATTACTATTATCTAATATACTAATAATAAAGCTAGTCATTGTAAAATGTGAGAGGTAATAAAGTTTAGATACTTATGTCTATGGCGTGTGATAGAGCATTGACAAAATTATCATCCTTTCGTAGATGCATATTGCAAAATAACTCCCAGCAATTGGTTGGTCATTGTAAAGTATCTTCATACATAAACAAATTTGTTTATAAATTAAAATAAGTTCATCGATAATTATAAAGAAGTACTTATATAAATTCATTGTAAACTCACCAACTCTATTGCATGCTCTATAATAGAGCGTGATCCAGCCGTGTGCTTTATGACTCCCATACTTGGGCCAGCGACCTCAGTATTTCTATTATTTTGAGCAATCTCTGATTTTTTTTGTCATTTTTTTGTAGTTTAAATTTTCTTCCAAACATCTCAAATCTCATCTGGTATATATGATGACTTTGTCTCCTTCTTTCTCCACTTGTATAATAATTCCTTGTATTATTTTTGACAATACAAGTTCCATATTGCTTTAAACTCGGCCTCGTGTCCTAGCTTCCCAAATATATTTCTTCTGCAATAATATCGAGAAAATTAGTATAAGGGGATATTATATAGTATCAATAATATACAAATCCTTACAAAAAAAAATCATTATAATAGAAATCTTTAATGTCTTAGTTTACATGCCTCCATGTATAACCAAAAGTGCATTGATGTTCTTTAAAATTTTCAATGATGTATGCAGATACGCTATGGCCATTAGGAATAAAACTGCATGAAAAAAATCTCTATCATTTCAAAATAATAAAAAAAACTATGAATATAATTAGTAATAACATCAATCATTTAACAATATATAATGAAAATACTTATCACTAATAATTTTCAGCACAATCTAGTCATCTTATACTGAAGTACAATCTGATGTGATGATATTAGTAAAATAATATTATAACACATACAAGTTCCAAATAATATTTGAATAAGTACAATAATATCTTATATGGTCGAGCTAGTGAGATTTACATGTACATTAAATTTGTATAAATCACTTTTTTATCTTGGTAAAAAGCAAGTATATCTAGAACTAAGAAAACATGAAACTTGTAAACAAAACATGTCAACTAGTTGAACAACAAATAAAAAAGAGGTAAGTTACTGCATATCTGTGTCAAAGCATAAAAAAACAAAAAACATGTACCAGAAATAAACAAGCACAAAGGTCAGCCTTAGAAATTCTATTTGGCAACAAAAGAGACATGTTAGGGAAACTAAGTGTACAACATTATGAGGCCAAAAAAAGGCAGATTGATTAACCTTAGAAATTTACTTTACCATAATTTTTAATCCTAGAATTTAATCATCATTACAATTTGAATCATTATCATTAATAGTTTCTAAGTCTTTATCACTAGACTCTATTAATACATCAAGCACCTCACTATTAGATATCTCTCTATCATCTAATTCCTCATAAATAACATTTACATTTACAAATGACTGAGATGTGGATTGAATTTATGAATCAACTAAATGTCTCTCCACTTTCTCATTCTAAAATGCATAAAGGTTTTGGATCGAGATGGAGTTTGACATTTCTATGGTCGAGCGAGGCTTCATTCGACAAACTTCTAACCATTCACTAGATCTTCTTTTTGTCGAATATTCATTATAGAAAACTTGACCAGGTTGTACCGCGAAAATGAAAGGTTCAAATTTGTTAAATCTTTTGTTTGTATTAACTTCAACTAAGTTTGAATGTACTCTTGTACATGTTCTTAGAGTCATCATATCATGATCATTTGAATAACATACACCTTTTTATAGGTAAAGCAGGATATTCCACCTCAATAATTTTGTCAAATCTACCATAATAATCAAATTCAGTATTAGTGTTGTTGCTAGATATTTTTACGTAAACACCTAAATTATTAGTAAGAATATCTAAATCGTGGTGTGTCACGTGAAATTTAAAATCATTAACATAGTAACCAAAGTAGACTCTTATGTTACTAAGAGATCCTACTGCAATATTTTCTATCATTTGATCTTGCTCATTTGATCTTAGGTTCTTCACCTAGAAAAGTAGTTATGATATAAATTCTCGATTATATAATACACTTTAAAAAAAATTGAGTCTATGACTTACGTAGATTGCAAACCATAATGAAAATTCCTTCTCTATCTTTTTCTCCACCTTGCACATATTGATGAATTTTGTAGTTGTAGTTTTTGTTCATACAAGCTATCAAGGAAGCAAATTTTAAGAAGTATGGTATAACAAACAAAAATAAGGGGATAAATATTTGAATATAGAAGTTAACTCACTTTATGTAAGGTTTGACATCATCATAGTTCAAGAGAATGTATGTTTGTGCTACATTATCCTTTTTGATTTAACCATCTACAAATAAATGCATTAATTGGCCTACCAAGAAATTTAAAAATAGAAAGCACCCCTAGGTCTATCAATTAAATATCATCAGAATTTCGAGAACACTTGCGATGTCTAGTTTTTACATTATCAAAAAAATAATATGCATAGAAAAAGATGTTTCTTCAATAAAATAAGTATTATATATTGCCCCCTCAACTTTTTCTTTATTATGAATATTATTCTTTAATCTCTTCAAAAAATATCCAAATAGATATATCCATTTGTACTATATAGGACCAGCTAGTCGTGCCTCGTAAGCTAAATGAATTGGTAGATGTTCCATTGAATCAAAAAAGGTAGGTGAGAATATGCGCAAGTTTACAGAGTATAAGAGGTATGTCTATTTCTAACCAAAATATTCTGGCTGTCATAATAACCCTAGATGTCAAATATCTGTAGAACAAATTCAATTTTGTGAGTGCTCGCCAAATATTATTAGGAAGTAGGTCATGGAAGACTATTGGAATAAGTTTTTGCAAGAACACGTAACATTCATGACTCTTCATTCCAAACATTTTTAATTTGTTCATATCCACGTATCGAGTCATATTCAAGGCATATCCATTCAGGAATTTGATTTTTTTTTT
>JBBUKS010016887.1:0-11898 GCA_038050645.1 Hedychium gardnerianum
TATTGATATCCCCCTCATTGATGCTCTTCAACAAATGCCTAAGTTTGCCAAATTCATGAGGGAAATCATTTCAAATAAATGCAAAAAAGATGGACATGAACTGTGGCCTTAACAGAGGAGGTTAGTGCCTTGTTTCTAAAAGAGCTACCTCCAAAACTTAAAGGCCCAGGAAGCTTCTCAATTCCTTGCAAAATTGGAACAACTTTGATTGATAAAGCATTTTGTGACTTGGGAGCTAGCGTCAGTCTCATTTCATACTTTGTTTGCAAGAAACTTGGTCTTAATGATCTCAAATTAACAACAATGACACTACAACTGGAAGGCCATTCTAGTAGATACCCCATGGGTATTATTGAGGACGTGCAAGTAGAAGTAGGAGGTTTCATTATCCCAACTGCCTTTGTGGTGTTAGACATGCATAAAGATCCAACAATCCCTATCATCTTGGGTAGGTCATTCCTTGCCACTATTGGAGCTGAAATAGATGTGAAGAATCATAAGCTGACTTTGGTAGTAGGAAGGGATAAAGTTTATTTTGATTTATCCAAGGACACTGACCTAAAATTTATTGATAAGAAACTCTGCCACAAGTTGGAAGATTCCCAACCAAAAGAAGAAAAGGAAAATGACTTGAAGGAAAAACCACCGAATAAAGCATCAAATCTAGTGTGAGAAGTTAAGAGGCCACCAACTAAAAACGATAAATATATCATCCGGGCGAGAGCCCGAATGAGGGATGGCCTCCAAACAACAACTTGCCATAATGGAGGGGATCACAACCCCTTCAAGGCAAAGACTCCCAGTGGATCCAAGAAAAGGTGGTCAGGCTCGTGACCGTAAACAAGCGCTTCTTGGGAGACAACCAAAGGATTTTTTGTGTTGGTTTTTAGTTTTTCTATTTTTAATTTGCTTTTAATTTTGTTTTTGTTTTCTTTTTCAGGCTTTACTCCTCCATATGCTTGTCGTGGGACTCAACACAGGCATGGAGGAATTCATGAGGAAAAAGTTGGAGCTCCACCGTGCTTCTCCATCACACAAGATAGAACTTATCAACATCACACTCATGTGGTTTTACATGAATGTGTCTCAGGAAGCTTGATGTATGTAGATCATATATGTTTTTATGCATTATTTGACACACATCTTCTTATATTTTATTAACATGATCTACATTATCGCACCTCATTTTATTATGTTATCATCTTTTTAACTCCATATCATTTAAAGATCTGGTCTTTGCATGTTTTCATTTATAGGATGCATTTTAGAGCAAAACAAAACTTTTATGGAGAGCAAAGAAGAAAAACATAATAGAAAGCATAGCAGAAAATAGAGCAGCAAGGAGAAAACCCTGGTCGTGCCTCCCATGCACGGCCAAGGCACAGGTCATTACCCTCAAGCACGAGTGAGCCTCAGATGTAGTAAGAACTTAAGGCATGGTCGTGTCTCCTAGACATAGCCATGTGACATATATGAAGAAGGCCAAGGCATGGATGTGCTTCCTAGACACGGTCGTATATCAATCATGGAAAAACTTGAAGCATGGCCATGTGTCCTGGACACGGCCGTGTCTCAATTGCAGTGCATCCTCAAACCTGGGTCATGCCTCACAGGCACGGTCGTGCTTCCACTCATCACAGCCTCAAGTCCAGGCTGTGTCTCCCAGATACTGTCATGTGCTAGAAAAGACATGGGTCGTTCCCCATGACTATAAAATGGGGTTTTTGCCCCTTTATTGAGCAAGGTTATTCTTCCCTTCTAGGGATAATACTAGGTCCATCCATACTCCATTTCCAAAGATTTCTCCGATGATCCGAGGCAAATTTATCTGATCCATCCATCATCCAAGAAAAGAGAGCACTCCCAAGGACCGAGACAACAACCAGCCAAGCATTCTTTCCTTTTTCCTTCTAGATTATGGCTTGAATGTTTCTTTTCATGTCTTTGTGATTTCTCTCCTTGTTTATAGAGTAGATCTCTTGTATTCTAGTGTTAGGAAGTAACTATTATGTGATTGATTGTGAATGAATTATGGATATGTCGATTTCCCCATTTGTATGAGATGTTATATGTGTTGTGTCTTTTGCATGTTTGGCGAAATGTGTATGTGAATGATGCATGTAGATCTAGGGTTTTGCTTCTATGTTAAGGTTGTTACTAGACTGAAAAATCAAGAGATCCTTAGTGAAAAAGGATTCTCATTCAACAGAACATTTATGCTCTTAGTGATAGAGGGCACCGAAACTTATTCCACTTTCTAGAGTTAAAAGATCTTGACATAGAAACTAACCCTTGTTCATACAAGTAGTATAGAGAATTAGGAGATGATCATGTTTTAGGGACATTATCTAATATCATAGTAAAACCGAAAGCCTAGAATAGTTCCCTAAACCAACCTTCACAACTCACTTGGACCTAGACCTCACAACTCTCTCTCTCTCTCAAACTCTTTCTCACACTTTCTCTCTTTTAAGTTCACAAGAACCCAACTCGATTAGTCTAGATAACTTCCTTCACAAAATCACTAGTGCATTAATCTACATTTCCTGTGGATACGATAATCTTTTATAATACTGACGGCGTTGCCATGCATTTGTGGTTGCGTAACAAGTTTTTTGGCACCGTTGCGAAGGATTGTTTGAGATTAACATTCATGATTAGTGATTTAGTTAGCCTAGATTTTTTTTGTTAATAAAATTTGCATTTTATTTATTTGTGAATAGAATCTTTTGTTCATATATAGATAATTAAAAATTATTGCAATTTGATTTTACATATTACATAATCCAAAAATATTACAATTTCATTTATTTTACATACATACATAATTCAAAAAAAATTCATTCTTGTTTCTTGCTTTATACTCTATATTCTTTCTTTATCCTTACACAAAAACTTGATTCAGAGTTTGTTCTTGTATGTGTAGAGTTGTAGATAATCTATTGCTTTTTAATCCAGAGATAGACAGAACTTTCAAAAGAAGAAGAAGAAGAAGAAATCTGAAAAATAATTCAGAAGAAGAGCAAGAACACTTAGATATGACAAACAAACCGCTCAAAGACTATGCAACACCTTATATAAGGGGCCTCAGATCTAGTATCACCAGACCTACTATTGAGGAAAACAATTTTGAAATCAAGACGGCGGTGATTTCCATGGTACAACAAAATCAAAATGGGGGTGGACCCAATGAAGGTCCTAATCAATAATTGGAGACGTTCTATGAGATATGTGTTACCATGAAAATGAACGGAGTAGTAGCCGATGCCATAAGATTATTTTTGTTTGGATTCTCACTAAGAGATAGAGCCAAAACATGATTAAATTCCCTACCTCCAAATAGCATTACATCTTGGGAACAATGTGAACAAGCATTCTTGCAAAAGTTCTTTCCTCAAAGCAAGATGACACATATGAGAAATTTAATAGCTAGCTTCAGACAACATGATGGGGAATCTCTTTATGAAGAATGGGATTGTTTCAAAGGACTTCTAAGACAATGCCTTTATCATGAATTAGAGAAGTGACTAGTTATACACACTTTCTACAATGAAATCAACTATCATACTAAGGTCTCTTTGGATTTCGCAACAGACGGAGCTTTGATGAATAAGAGCCTAGATGAAGCAGAAGAAATAATAGAGAGTGTGGCTATGAATCATCATCAATGGGTATCGAAAAGAAGTAACCCAATAAAAATTCTAGGAATATATGGGGTTAACACTTTGGATTTAATCTCTGCTAAGATAGATGCCCATACAAAAAAATTCGAAGCTATGAGCACCAGTCAAGAAAACGCAATCAGTATAAGCTGTGAAATATGTGGCTATGAATCATCATCAATGGGTATCGGAAAAAAGTAACCCAATTAAAATTCCGAGAATACATGCGGTTAACACTTTGGACTTAATCTCTGCTAAGATGGATGCCCTTACAAAAAATTCGAAGCTATGAGCAACAATCAAGCAAATGCAATCGGTGTAAGCTATGAAATATGTGGTGAAATGGAGCATGCAAAGGAAACTTGTCAACTCGGAGCCATAACTGCACAATTAGCTCAGATTGAACAAGTAAATGCAATTGGAAATTTCAACTCAAGACCCATCAACCCATATTCAAACACATACAACCATGGATGGAGAAATCACCCAAATTTCTCCTATCACAATAATAATTAAGAGCAAATGGGGAAGACATCAAATTTTCAGCAGACATCACAACCCTCATGCTTGGAGAAGTTAATTGAGGAAATGCGTGCCGATTAATTAGAAATGAAAAATGATATCAACAAGCTTTGCGGGAGGATGGATAATGTTGCAAATCACTTAAAGGTTCTTGATAATCAAGTCGCACAAATAGCTTCAACTTCCTCAAGACAACAAGGGTCATTCCCAAGAAAATCAAAGAATAATCTAGTTGAGCATTGTAATGCCATTTAACTAAGAAGCGGACTGACCTTGGGGCAACCCCAAGTGACTGCTACATCAGAATGGATTGGGAGTACACCAATCGGAGAGTCAGCTACTTCTTCTACACATCATGAGCACATCCAAGAAGAAGTTGAGAATGATGACCCGATTGAGGCTAGCCCATAGGGTAGAATTGTACCACCGATACCCTTCCCTCAACATATTATAAGTGCAAAAATGGATGAGGAATTCAACCAATTTTTGATGAAGATCAAGGAAATATGCATTGAGATTTCACTTATAGATTCCCTGCAGCAAATGCCCAAATTTGTCAAGTTTATGAGGAACATTCTTTTTTCATTAAGATTGAAGAAAGATGTCGGTGAAACAACAACCTTAACTACGTAGTGCAGCGCTTTACTATCAGACTTATTTCCTCTAAAGTTGAACGATCCAGGAAGCTTCTCTTTTCCCTGCACCATCGGAACTACTATTATTGAAAAAGCTTTTTGTGATTTGGGGGCTAGTTTTAGCCTCTTGCCACTTTCGTTGTGTAATAATTTAGGGCTTAAAAACTTGAAACTCACCACTATGACATTGGAACTAGCAGATCACTCCCATAGATACCCACTTGGTATTCTTGAGGATGTTCCAATTAAGGTAGGAAACTTTTTGGTCCCTATCAACTTTGTGGTCCTAGACATAAATGAGGATTCTAAAATCTCAATCATCCTAGGGGTCAAGCTAATGACCTTAAATAGGCACTTCTTGGGAGGCAACCCAAGAGTTATTTTAGATGCAATTTTTGTTTCTTTATTTTTGTTAATAATTTTGTTAATATTTTTCTTTTCTTTTGTAGGTTTAAAGGCCCACACGAGCTGGCCATGGAGTTTCCACGAGCGTGGAGAGCTAATGGAGGAAGAATAAGCGAAGAAGGGTCACATAATAAGAAGAGAGACCGGAGGGTGTTTTTACCACACACAGTCGTGTTTATCAACACTCAACCATGCCCCCCTCTTCATTAGAGCCAAAGGCTCGCCGTGTGCTAGGAGACATGGTCATGCCCTTTATCTAGAAGGTTCTCAAGCTCAGGCTGTGTCTCAAGACACAGGCGTGTCTCTCAACTATATGAACTCAAGTCCAGATCGTGCCCAAAAAGCATGACCGTGCTTCCAAGGCAGTAACATCTCAGCTCCAGGCCATGCCTCCCAGGCACGACCGTGTCCCTTCAAGGTAGACTTCAAACACATGCATGTTTATTCAACATTGTCGTGTTCAAGAGGCAGAAATAACTCAACTACAGGTCGTGTTTTTTAAACACGGTCGTGTGGCAGCCCTAGGGTTTTAATTCCCATAAGACACAGTCATGCAACCCACACACACGGCCAAGCCTTCCCCTTCCCCTCCTTCTTGTCTCTTCCTATTCCCTCTCCTCAATTTTTTAAGCCCTCTTCTCATTTTCTTTTTCTAATTTCTTCTCACCACCCAGCAAGCTATCACCCTTCTCCTCTTCTACAAAGAGAGCCTCTTCCTTCTTCTTCCCCAAACATCTTTCATCTCTTCTCAAGACTCTCTCCCAAGATGTTGAAATACTTTAGAAGAAGATCGGGCTCACAACAAGAAGGTTCATCCAACAACAATGGGAAAGAAAAGCTTTCTTCCAAAAATGAAGAAAATTTCATTTTAACTCTTTGATGAATCACCCTATTTCTTGCACTAAATATGTGGATTATGATACTTTGGATGCTATAGGGTTTACAAATGATGTTGAATGGTTATTTGGTAGGGTTGGATTTAATGGTATCATGAATATGAATTATCCAACATATCCTAGAATCACATTAGAAATTTTAAGCTCCATCAATTTTTGATACGATAACCAAGAGTCAGAAATAATTTCATTTAGGTTGTTTAATGACTTTAATGCATGTTTTGACTTATCATATAAGAAAAGAAAATTAACTTCAAAGAAATTTAAGAGCTTAGAGATATGGGATGCACTTGGAGGTAATGAAAGTTGTTTTATACCGGCTATCTCTAAGGCTACATGCATTGTAAACTCAATCTTTCATTACATCCACTTAGCAATGAGACATACAATTTTTGGGCAAAGTGAAAATAAAGGCACTGTGTGTCATTGTGAATTATTAATTTTGTGAGCTATGATTGAAGAAATGAATGCCAAAATAAGTCTTCTCTTTGTTAAACACTTAGTTAGACTAGGAAAATCTTCTTTCACTAGTCCTATCATTTTGGGAGGGTTGCTCACTCGTATAGCGGTTATCTTAGGTTGTGACTTAGAGGATTGGAAATGGTGGAAAATGCCCCCGGATTAGATATTGAATTTTGTTTGGCTATAAAAATGATACAATCTTATATTGAAAGATAGATTCCCTTTAGCTTTTCCAAACAATGAATTGACGACCATAAGAATCAAAGAAAATTGATTAATGTTTAATGTCTCTAAACATCCTTTGCTTATAGAAACCTCCATTTACATGCCTTCAAGTAGTCACCCTCTCTCAAAGTTTAAATTTTCTTCATTTCAACCTTTTAAGTACTCGTCGTCATGACATGACCATCCATAAAAAATTTCTAGAGCATCATCATGTAATGTTGGATGAACAATTTAAATATTTGTAGGAACATTTCAAGAGAGAGGAAGAATTATTTCAAAAGATCATTGATTTCATGGAAGTGCAATGGAAAGATTGGAAGAAACAAGAGAAATTTCGGGCTTTAATGAGACAAACCCATATAGAAATTGCCTCTATGTACAATTATCATAAAAACATAGAAAACAAAGGTTGGATACCTATTCTAAATGGATTTGAAGGATTCCCCGATTTTTCCCCTTCTCCACCTTATTGATTTCATTAGGACAATGAAATGTCTAAGCTTGGGGGAGAGTTGTGCATATGTACATAGCTTTATTTTGTTTTATTTTTGCATTTGATTGAGTTAGATTAGTTTTATTTTCTGCACTTGCTTTAGTTTGTTTGTTCTAGTTTTGTGGCATGTTAGTTGCATCATTATCATATTTTAGCATGACTTGTTCTTTTGTAAAAATACTAGCACGCTCTTATCTAGATTTTCATGTATTGTGATGCATGTGCTAGTATGTTTAGTGAAATATTTTTTCCTATATATAATAGCATAAAATGAGACTGTATGTAATTGTATGAGTCTAAGAATTGGCCTAATTTTATGATCTCTTTCACATTATGCTTGATATTGATAGTTGATACATCTAAAAATAGTCATGATTCATAGAATTTGATTAATACTTGTGTTTATAAGGTGATTTCTCAATTACATTTTGGTTACTGGAGAAACTCGAATTACGTCAGTTCATTTAGAAAAATAAAAAATCCTCTACTTATTTTAGTGCTACATGTTGCTACATGCAAGCACATAAAAAAAATTGAATAAGGGTTAAAAAAATAGTTGTCGTAAGTGGAAACTAACTAGTTACCCATTTGAGATCGAGTTAGGTTACTAGGGAAATAACTATTATGTTTCTCTTGATTTGAGCTATCCTTTGAGAGCTTGTGTAGTTGAGAAAGATGAATCATGCATGTGGAAGGTAAGTGCCTATCGTCGGGAACATTAGGAACATAGTTTGATGATGATTTGACTATGATTGGGAGTTGATACTTGAAAATGTTAGACCACTTATTGCACCGAGCACAGAGAACTATTGTTTAGGTTATTCTCAAAAAAATCTTTGTATCATGCTCACCAATGAAACTATGAGATAGGATTAATGTGAATCACTAGGGATTATGATGCACCTCATTGCCACATGAATCTAGATTACAAGTTTTTGCTTGAGAACAAGCAAAGGTTTAAGTCTGCGGGTGTGATGTGTGTAGATTATATATACTTTTATGCATTGTTTGACGCACATCTTCTTCATTGACATGATCTACACTATTGTACCTCATTTTATTATGTTATCATATTTTTTACTCTATATTATTCGGAGATATGCTCTTTTCATGTTTTCATTTATAGGATGAGTTTCGGAGTAAAACGAAACTCTTACGGAGAGAAAAGAAGAAAAATAGAGTAGAAAAGTAGAGCAGGAAGAAGAGCAGCCAAGAAAAACCCTGGCCGTCCCCCCAAGCATGGCCAGAGCACAGTTCGTGCCTCCCAGGCACGGGCATGCCTCAAGTGCAGTAGAAGCTGAAGGCATGGTCGTGTCTCCATGACACGGTCGTGTGACACATATGAAAGAGGTCAAGGCACGATCGTCTCTCACAGACACGGCCGTGTGTCAATCCTGGGCAATCTTGAGTCATGACCGTGTCTCTCAGATACGACTGTGTCTCACTGGGAGTTCAATATCAACTCTGGGTCGTGCCTCCACCCATCATAGACTCAAGTTTAAGTCATTTCTACTAGACACGGCCGTGTACCAGGAGTGACCTGGGTCGTGCCTCATGCCTATAAAAGAGGGTTTTTGCCCCTTTCTCAAAGGAGTGGTTCTTCCCTTCAAGGGAGAACACTAGGTCCTTCCACACTTCATCTTCAAGAGATTTCTCCGACGATCTAAGGCAGATTTCTTTGATCCATCATCATCCAAGCAAGAGAGCACTCTCAAAGACCGAGACAACAACCGACTATGCATTCTTTCCCTCTTTCTTCTAGACTAAGGCTTGAATGTTTCATTTGATGTCTTTGTGCTTTCTTCCCTTTCCTATGGAGTAGATCTCTTGTATTTTAGGATTAGGGAGTAACTATGATGTGATTGATGATGTATGAACTATGGATATGTCAATTTTCCATATCTATGAGATGTTACCTCTTATGCTATTTGTGTTGTGCATTGTGCATGTTTAACGAAATGTGTATGTTAATGATGCATGTAGATCTAGGGTTTTGCTTCTATGTTAAGGTTGTTACTAGACTGAATAATTGAGAGATCCTTAGTGACAAAGGATTCACATTCAACCAAACACTTATGCCCTTAGTGACAGAGGGCAACGACACGTATTCCACTTTCTAGAGTTAAAAAATATTGACATAAAATTTTATCCTAGTTCATAGGAGTAATGTTGAGAATTAGGAGATGATCATATTATAGGGACATTATCTAACATCATAGTGAAACATAAAGCCTAGAATCGCTCCCTAAACCAACCTTCACAATTCACTTCCCTCTCACTATTATCATATTATAGGGACATTATTTAACATCATAGTGAAACAGAAAGCCTATAATCACTCCCTAAACCAACTTTCACAATTCACTTCCCTCTCACTTGGACCTAGACCTCACAACTCTCTCTCTCTCTCAACTCTTTCTAACACTTCTCTCTCTTAAGTTCACAAGTTCACAAATTCAATTAGTCTAGATAACTTCCTTCATAAAATCACTAGTGCTTTAATCTGCAATCCCTGTGGATACGATAATATTTTATATTACAAACGATGTTGTCGTGCACTTGCGGCTACGTAACAATAGTGAGATGAAAGAGTTGGATAGTGGAGAATTGTTGTACTGAGCATTGGATCTCGAAGTTCTTTTATATACTTTATTTAGTCGATAGAACACATGGTTCGGTCGACTGAACCCAATCAGATCCCACTGTGTCCATGCTTGATTTCTGGATTTTTAGGTCAATTGAACCTCCAAATCGGTCGACTAATCCTCCTGATCAGTCGGTTGAACCCCAAAGCTTCCTTTGTTGTTTGATCACATCTGATTCGTGGTTTCCATATGTATTTAGTCGACCGAACCCTTATTTTATTTTGAGCTTAGATCGAAATTGATCTGTGCTTATCCTCTCAGGATCGATTGATCGAACCCTTCGGTCAACCCAAACTTTGTTTTTCTACAAAACAAAGTTAGCACAATAGAAATAATAATAATCCTGCAAAATAAAGTTAGAAACAACTATATGTATGCATGATTTATTCTAACAATGTAACTGTCTAATTTTGAATTAAAAACCTTCGTTGGTTTCTTTAGTCGGATCAACGTCTAAGGTTTGTCCCAAACGGGACGCGTCCTCACTACCTTCCAAAACTGAAAGGTCTCTCAAGGACTTACCCATCATACATTCGGTCCAGCGAACATGTTTGGGCTTTTTCTTCTACTTTGTGTCTAATCCTCCTGATCCACTAAGACTTTCCTACAATACCAAATTAACATAGTAGATTGAAATAGTAAAATAAACAATGTTAGCAACACTATACTTTGATCGATCGGAAACCTTGTTTTGGTCACTCGAACCTACTTGTCACACTTGCTTGGAGTTCACTCCTCCAAAACTTTTCACTACCTAGGATTTACTCCCTTAGGTTTTTCCTTTGCCAAACATCCAATCACCCTTGACTTGCTTGGTCCTTGAAGTTCCTGGACTTTTCCTTTGCTAGACATCTTATCAACCTTGATAGGGCTTTTTTCTTGCCAAGCATCCAACCAACCTTGACCTGCTTGGACTTTTTCTTACCTAGTCATCCATTTAACCTTGACCTGACTGGACTTTGCCTTTGCTCAGGTCAGTGATGTGCGTAGATTATATATATTTTTATGTATTATTTGACGCACATCTTCTTACATTTCATTAACATGATCTACATTATCGCACCGTATTTTATTATGTTATCATGTTTTTTACTCCATATCATTCAGAGATCTTCTCTTTGCGTGTTTTCATTTACAGGATGTGTTTCAAAGCAAAACGAAACTTCTATGGAGAGTAAAGTAGGAAAGAAGAGCAGAAAGCAAAGCAGCCAGGAAAAATCCTAGTCGTGCCTCCCCAAGCACGGGCATGCCTCAGATGCAGTAGAAGCTCAAGTCCTAGCTGTGTCTATCAGACATGACCGTGTGACATATATGAAGGAGGCCAAGGCATGACTCTGTCTCCCAGACATGGTCGTGTGTCAATCTTGGGAAAACTTTGAAGCATGGCCATGTGTCCTAGACACGGCCATGTCTCACTTGCAGTGCATTCTCAAATCTGGGCCATGCCTTATGGGCACAATTGTGCCTCCACCCATCACAGTCTCAAGTCCAAGTCGTGTCTCCCAGACACGGCCGTATGCTAGAAAAGACATGGGCTATGGCCAATTCTTATAAAAGGGTTTTTTTTTGCCCCTTTCTCAAGGGAGGTGGTTCTTCCCTTCTAGGGAGAAAAGTAGGTCCATCCACACTCCACTTTTCAAAGATTTCTCCGGCGATCCGAGGCGGACTTCTCCGATCCATCATCATTAAAGCAAGGAGAGCACTCGCAAAAATCGAGACAACATTCGGCTAAACATTCCTTCCCTCTTCCTTCTAGATTAGGACTTCAATGCTTCATTCCATGTCTTTGTGCTTATTTCTCTTGTCTATGAAGTAGATCTCTTGTATTCTAGGGTTAGAGAGTAACTATGGATATGTTAATTTCCTATTTCTATGGGATGTTACCTCTTATGCTATATGTGTTGTGTCTTGTGCATGTTTGACGAAATGTGTATGTGAATGATGCATGTAGAT
>JBBUKS010016897.1:0-11898 GCA_038050645.1 Hedychium gardnerianum
TTGCTTTTGAGTCTCGAGAACACTTTTTCAATGCCATCCAGTTGTCGAAGTTGTTACTTCCTATGAAGCATTCCATTGCTCGCCTCCAGTAATTGAAATCATCTTGATCGTATGGTGGAGGCTCATAAATGTTTCTCCCTTCTTGATTAGACATCGACATTCTTGCAAAAAAATGAAGAAAAAAAATTGTACCAAGACTTGATCTTGGATTAGTAGTGCGGGAAAATAAATAATATAGAAATGAATAAATGTTTCTCCCTTCTTGATTAGACATCGACATTGTTTTTTTTTAAAGAAAAGAGAGAAAATGCTTAGAAAGACTGTTAAGTCTTTTCAGAGCAACTTTGCTCTAATACCAATTGTTGGATTATTAGAGACGAGAGAGAGAGGGGGGAGTGAATCTCATTCAAAAATCTTTTCTTTTACGTAATTCAAAGTAGCAGCAGAAAACAAAAGTAAATAGGCACACTCCCTTTTTACTCAGTTCAGAGCTTAGCCGACTCCTCCTCCAAGAACCCACGATCGTATCAATGGGTTAATTCACTAAAGTAATTCTTCCGATGAAGCAAAGTAGTACAAGCATGCAGATTACAAGTAATATGCAAAATATACCGACAATAAGAAGATAAGTTTTGGCATAGGTTGTCGGATTGCCTCTTGATGTAGTAGCAGTAGCTTGCATGAACAGTAGCATCTGGAACAGAATGAAGCACACATAAAGTTATTTTCGGCTCGGAACCCGAAGGCTTCTTTTATAGGCTGCGTTCGGTCGATTGAAAAATCGATCAATCGACTGATCCTTTTCGGTCGACTAATCCTCCTATCGGTCGACTGAACCTGCGGCCTTCCTTCTTTGCTTTGATCTGATTCGTTCGATCCCAAAAATCACGCTTGATCAGTCGACTGATCTCTGTGTTTACCTTTTCTATATTGATTCTATCTGGCAGCTATTTATTTCCTTCTTTGTTTGGTCGACTGATCCCAATGTTTTCAAGTATACAGCCTCTGTTCGATCCTGTGCTAATCTGGTCTGATCGGTCGATTGAACCTCCTGTTCGGTTGATCGAACAAAAGTTAAATCTGAATTTTATTTTATCTGCAAAACAAAGTTAGCACAGGAAATATAATAATAGTAAGAGTCTTGCAAAAACAAAAGTTAGATCAGATATATGCACGAATAAGATAGTTCTGCCTGTCTTGATCTCAACTTAGAAACTTCCGTTGGTTTCTTCAGTTGGATCAGTGCCTAAGGTTTGTCCCACTAGGACACGACCTCACTGCACTAACTCCAGGTGCTTACCTCAACTCACCTGCCAAACATCGTGTCCTCCAGACCTGTTTGGACTTTGCTCATCATCAGATCGGCCTTCTAAGTCTTCCACTTAATTCGATATCGGTCCTCCAGACCTATCGAATCCTCCTGTCAGATGTGAAGTCCTCTTGATCCATCTAGACTTCCTGCCTGATTTCATGATCTACCGAGACTTCTTTGCCTAGTATTGAGTCTTCTAGACTTACTAGGGCTTTCAAAGTCGAGATCCAGCATACTGGATTATTTCATCAGATAACAATAATACTTAACTTTGAACCTTTGACAATATCAAAATATAGGTTTGATTTTGGTGCTCCCTACACCAATAGAGTGGAGTCAAGGTAGCAAGTAGTTGCTTCCTAATAAATATATAAGCAAAAATAATCATGTACTAAGATCAAAGAACTAATGAGGTCAAAGCAGGAACTATCCATCTCAATTCTAGATCGTCCTAATCGTCTTCAAGCCAAAGGGTTTACATCAAGCTTGAATCCTACAAGTACAGGATACGAAGGCAATCTAAGTACTAGAGTATTCCTAGTAATAAAGTTAAAATAGTTTATCAACCTATTGATTAATTCATATCTTAATCTTTAATTCATCAATATTAATCCATTTGTGAATTAATTAGTAAATCACTAATCCGCTTACCAATCCTTCCATAGTTAAATTAATTCATTAATTATATATTAATTAATCTATTTAACAATCCGATTAATAATAAATCAATTCTTACTTTAATAAATTCTATAGCTTGTAATAGACAAATTAATTTATCCTTACTTAATTCACTAATAGACTCATTAATTAATCAACGGTTCAATTATCTTTTATCAATTTAATTGGTTAAGCATCAACTATTGCATCAATTAATCATAATTTAGACGAATAACTTAATCAATAATCTAATTATCAATTAAGTGATTTAATCATCAATTAATCAACTAATTAATAAAATTGATAATCAGGTCTGTTATCAAATTTCAATTAAATTAATGATCCAATTAATAAGTTTAATCAATCACATAGTTTCAGATTAATGTGGTCAACTAAACCAAATTCTAATTAAACTACATTAATTACGTTAATTAATCAAACAAAACATAATTAACAAATTACTAATAGTCATAATAATCTTTTACCTTCACCATCGGCAGCAACTTCTTCCTCTACATGTTCGTCGGCTGTGGCTGCTCCTCAAGCGGCGACGATCAAGTCTAAATGATAACCGGTGAGGTAAACAAGGGCAGCTGACAGGGCTAGTTTCACGACAGATGAAACAAAGCGCTGGATCACGACGCTAGGAATAGGAAGGATGGCGTCGACATCACTTACAACATGGAAAGCAGCGGCGATGAATCTCTCGGTGGAGAGAGAAGTGAACATAATGGGGAGGCTGGCGGCAAAGGAACAACATGAAAGGCAGGTTGTGCTTCATTCTTGATGGCGTGGCGGCAGTGACTCTCAATGGCGGCTGACTTCCGACAATGGTGGTCGCGGATGAGATGCCACGGTAGGTGGAGGTGGCGACGGTGTTCCGATTGCTTGCCTGGAAGGAGGGGAATGCAGCGCCGGTGCCAGCTAGTCACATGGATAGAGGGGCAATGGCAGGGTCACCGCTATCGAAGGCTCCGTGTTTTTAATTTAGAACTTAGGGTTTTTCAATAAACTACATGTTAATAAATTTAATAAATTCCTAACTTAAAGATGATAGCTTAAATAGTCTTTTCTAAAGCCTAAACCATTTATACCCATAAAAATATTCAAATAATTCATTTTAAATTCTAAAAAAATTAAAAAAAATCTAATAAATTCTACATATTCCTGTAATTTAATTTTCTTATTATTTATAAATTATGTTACTAATTTTTTCTCAAATAACTTCAATTAGGCCCCGATTCTAATCGATTTAAATTCTTCTTATCTCATATATTGAATATATATTTTTATCTACATATTTACTTGCTTTTTTCTAGTATATTACATGGGGTGTCGCTCCCTTCCCTAGAAGAGAGTTCTCCCCTTGAAGGGAAACCCTAGAGTAGCCATTTAAGGAGTCGCAATGATCAGGCCACCATCGAAACTTGGAGATTCTTCCAAAGATATCGGCACCATCTTGCTAAGCTTTCTCTTCTCTCTTCTTTCTGATTAGATATTGTAATTGCTTAATTTCATGTCTTTTGGTTGTATCTCCATCTTCGTGAATTAGTTCTCTAGATTCTAGGTGTAGGAAGTAGCTACGATGTAACTATTGATGCATGAACTGAGTATTTGTTAACTTTCTCTATTGCATGAAATGTTTGTTCATTGTTTCGGCTTTATTGTGTATGTTATGAATGCTTTAGGACATGGAGAGTTAGTCACCATGTAGAAGTGATAATCTAGATGAGCCGTGGAGCTCTAGTGATAGGGGTAGTTGTTGTCTCACCGTAAGTGCACAGTAAAGTCATCAAGTAATAAAAATATCGATCCATAGGGACTATTGATCAAGTACTAGTCGAGTTTGTAAAACAAGTTATCTAAATAATGAAAAATTGTGAAAGCTTGAGAACTAGAGGTTGAGAGAGAGAGAGAAAAAAAAAAGGGGTCTAGAGAGAATGGATGGTTGCTAAGAGAGGAATTGGTTTGGGAAGACGATCCTGGGATTTTGGTTTCATTATGATACTAGTTGATGTACTATGAATTATTCATTACCTTACCCTCCATGTTTATTTCCTTATAGGGATCCCAACAAAATTACCGGGATGAACCCGTGAAGGTTACACCAAAGTATTTACACCATTTCCTTCCAATGCCACTAAGTAGAAGAGGTAACATAGAAAGTCCAATTAAGGTAGCCCTTTGTCACTAAGGGCTCTCCAATCATACAATCTAACTTATACAAGACACTTCCTAACATTGAATTTGCCCTCATTTTGAGGTAATGACTCTAGAAAGTCCAGTTAAGGTAACCCTCTGTCACTAAGGGTTCCTCGATCATACAATCTAAAGTATCTCCTCTACATGGTGACCAATCCTCCACATCCATAGGCATACACTTTACACACATTCAATCAAACACAAACAAGATATCATATACATGGAACAAGTCATAAACATGTCATTGAACAAGGAATTTGTTAATTTCATAGTTTATACATCAATATCACATCAAAACTACTTCCAACATCCTAGAATTTGGGAGATCTACTCCATAACAAAGAAATTACAACCCAAAGACAAGAAGAGAAGTATTATTACAATCCAATGGAGAATAGAGAGGAAGAATTGCTTTTTGAGATGATGTCATTATCTTCGGATGAAATCCAAGCTCCAGAGGTGGACAGATCATTGAAATCTAATCGAAAATGGACCTAGTAGGTTCTCCTGATGGGAAACCTCTCCTCCCCATGAAAAGGGGATCTCATTCCCCTTAAATAGGTGCCTCACATGACCACGGGCCATGAGAAACCCCAAGAAAAAGACACGGTCATGCCCCTTGGGCATAGCCTAGCTGTGATGGCTATTGGATTTGCTGAGGGGCACGACTGAAAGAAAGGCACGGCCGTGCATTTGGGTATGGAATGGTCGTGGGGGATATAGGATCTTGAGGAGACATGGCTTGTGAAGACATAGTCGTGCCTCGGAGGCACGACCAGGCCGTGTCTCTTGTTGGAATTCCTGGAAGCTCCTTCTGAAAAGGCACAGTCGTGCCTATAAGGCACGGTCGTGTTGTGGAACATACTGGAGGGATCAACTAAAAAAACACGATCATGCCTTTGAGGCATGACCTTTTTTGGCTTGATAAGGCATGGTCGTTCCTGTGAGTCACAGTCATGCCTATGAGACATGACCATGCTTAGCTACTTTCCCTCCAAGCTTGCTCCAATGTCTATTTTGCACCATTTTTTCTTCAAATTGCGTCCTATCAATCAAAATATAAAGAGAGCAGATCTCCGAACCAAAAGAATAAAAACATGACAATAAAATAAAATAGGATGCAATAATATAGATCATACTCAATGAAATACAAATAGATGTGCAATAAACAATGCCTAAAAACATATATAATCTACGCACATCACACCCCCAAACTTAAACTTTTGCTTGTCCTCAAGTAAAAACCTGCAATCTAGATTCATGTGGCAATATGGTGCATCATAATCCTTAGTGAATCAGTCTAATCCTATCATATAATTTTATTGATGAGCATGAAACAAAAATAGTTTGATAATGACCTAAGTCAAAGTTCTCTATGCTCGGTGCAATGAGTGATCCAATTTTTTCAAATATCAATCTCTAAGCCTAGTTAAGTCATCATCTAATCATGTTCATTATGCGTTCGATGATAGACACTTACCTGTCACACACATAGTTCATCCCTCTCAAACTACACAAGGTCTCAAAATATAGCTAGAAATCAAGAGAAACATAATAGTTATTTTTCTAGTAACCTAACTCGGTCTCAAAGGGTTAACTTGTTAGTTTCTACTCACGACAACTATTTTTTATCCTTTTTTGTGCTTACAAGATGTAGCACTAGAACAAGTATAGGTTTTGATTTTTCCAAATGAACTAGTATAGGGAGTTTGATTTTTCCAAGTGAGTTGATGTGATCCGAGTTTTTCCAATAACCAATATGTGATTGAGAAATCACCTTAGAAGCACAAGTACTAGTGGTTCTATGAATCATGACTATTTTCAGAATTTTCTACCATCAAAAGTTAAGCAAAGTGTAAAGAGATCCTAAAACTAGGCCTATTCTCAAACTCATTCAATAATAACATAGCTCACTTCATGCAACTACGGATAGGAAAAAGTAGATCACTAAATATACTAGCACCATAAATCACAACAACATGAAAGTCTAGAACAAGCATGCTAATATTTTTGCAAGAAGGATAAGTCATGCTATAATATGATGATGATGCAACTGACATGTCACAGATGAACATAACAAAATCAAACTAACTCAAACAAAGAAACTTGAAACAAATGCAAAAACAAGAATATATACATATGTACACCCCCCCACCACCCCTAGACTTTAACACTTCATTGTCCCAATGAAACAAAACTCAATAAGATAGACGAGGGCCAAGAGGAAATCTAGGTACACGGGGCAGGTTGCCAAGATGCTCATGGTATTGAAAAAGAGTAGCAACCTGCTGCCTCATCACATCTAAAGATCATTTAAATTCCTCCTTCCTTGCCCACTTCTGGTACTGATGATCAACAAAATAAAAAACAAAGCCATGGAACTCCTCTATCCTCCTAAAATGATCCTTTACTTCTTAGAACTAATCTTGAGTCATGGCAAACTGACCCTCTAATAGGTGTTGGTGGGCAGCATGCTCCTCATGAAGAGTATCCAAGGAAGCTCAGAAGTCAGAAAAATCAAATATAGAATGACACACATCGCTATAAGCAAAAGAGTGCCTACTAGGCTCGAGTCTAGAAGAAGAGGGTCCTGGTTGATCTTTAGAGTGGAGGCGTATTCAAGTGAAATGTCCTTGATAACCCAGTTGACGTGATTTCTAATTATAGTGCATTTGGGATTAGGTAGGAGAAGAGGGAATCCATTCATTCTAATAAAGTCATAGTCTCTCTCTTCCCGACAAATTATCTTCATTGCCACACAATTATCAATGTCAATCTTTGAGCTACCATGAATAATATATAATCCAAATAGCTTGCACTCTAAATGGACGACATTGTGTGTAATCAACCTGCCAAACACAATGGTGCCCGAAGATGCCTTACTAGATCTCACTAGGTTATTAAGAAAATGGAAACCCGAATCTAAATCGACCTCATTCAACATTGCCCAAATGCAACAAAGCTCTATTTTCCTCACGACACCATCGCTATCTTCACAACCAAAGATGGTCTTGTTCATACACGGTGTAGGTAGCGAAAAACTAGGTTTTGAAGAGAGGAGGCCTTGGAACATGACGGGTCATAGGGTTCATTTATCTCCGTAATTTCACTCCAAAATGTATTATTATTGAAAGAATAATCAAACCTATGAGATCCCTCAGTGGGCAAACCAAAATAATTATTGAAATCAAAGAGAAACCATTTATAATCATGATTCATTAAATGAAAGTTAACCTTCTCATCATCATTGCTATCGGAAGCAAAGTAGTCCTCTATGAAGCTTAGGAATTCAAGGGTGATCCTAGGATAGGTCGGGTATCGAAGACTCATCAAATTATTCCAACCTAAATTGTTAATCATCAAATTCATATCATTTCTAATTCCTAAGACATCCAACATGTAATTGTCAAGGTATCAAGTACAAATAAATTTTTGAGAAATAAGAATATCAAATCTATTGGGTAGCCCAAAGCAGTGCGTGCTAAAACACTTTTCATAAATGTGTGCTGCGGAAGACATAAATGATAATAATAAAACTAAAGTATTACAACACACGCACCACACACATACAAGATACAACTCATGCAGACATGATCACAATATAAAATTTTATGGAATTAAATTTACTCTAGTTATACCTGACAGATCACGTGAAGTGGAAAAGGCATCAACCGAGCAATGTTGTCGAGCATTGCCCTTATTCATATCCGTACCAAGAACTCCTCAAGATGTGTTCAGAAGTCACGAGTTTCGTCTTCATGAAAGGTACTAGCCTTTCTTATGAAGATGAGGCTTGGTGCTCGGCGGCGTACGCAACCAGACGACATCAAATGAAGAGAAAAACCAAAAGGGGAGGTTGCTATCCGGCCAAAAAAGGGGGTTATTTGCCCCCTTTTTCTTCATTGTATGATGTCCATAACCGACGAGGTATGAAGTACCCCAAGGTGTTGGGGATTCGGTAGCAATGTTTGCTCACCAAAATAGAGGTCGGGAGAGGTCTAACTGCTGGGGGACAACAAGTTGTCCACCGGTGTTCTTTCTCCTTGGATCAGCGGTGGCCGACCGGAGATGGCTCCTCCGGGAACCTACTGGCTGGCCAGTCGGTGGTGGTCGTCAGGAGGTGGAGGCTAGTTAGTGGAGCTTGGGGCGGCGACACCAAGGAACCTTTCTTTTTATGGTGGGTGGCAGAAAGAGAGGAGAGGAAATCCTAATCAAATTACGTTATCCAATTCCAATAATGAATTCTCCTCATGGAGGAGTATATTTATACACTTCATCAATGACTTGGGGATCAAGTCGTCTCCTAAGTCCAAGCCCAACATGATAAGCCTTAACCAAAACACAACCTATTAAGCTCTTGGTTTGGTTCAAAGCCAAACCACTTGGTTCAATAATAAAACCAAACTAATTTGGTTTATTATTAAACGAAAGAGGGTCCATCACATCTTCAAAAGACGTCGTGTATTCGCTCTTCCATTCTAATAAATAACTATCCATATTTACCATTTGTTTGGTCCGAACAAACTTTGTCTCTCTCGATTTGAGAATCCAATTCTCAAACATGTTTTAAGGCTTTTGGATAAAATTGTAATGCGTGTGATCTGATAGGTTCCCAATTATATTGGTCATTCATAATTAATCATTTAATTATGAATAGATCATGACTAACACCTAGTAGTACATCATGACCCGCAATTGACTAGAAAGTCAACGATTGATTCCAAAACCACTTATGAACCTTTCAACAACTACAATGAGTCATACCTCATTCCTTTCATTAATCTTATACCCACTTGTTCAGAATATGATTTATGTGTCAGTCCCCACAAGGCTAACGATGTCACACCTAGCCCAAGGAGTAGTTCCTCATCCTGCGGATTCAAATTACTCAAACGCATTGTACAAGAAGACCATTCTCTTGAAGTGTTCTTCTTTGGCCAAAGACTTACGAGTAATAATCTTGAAAAGTTATCATAGGGTATACTTCTCCTAATGCGAGGAGTGGTTAATTCTTTGTGGATTATTCAATCACCTTCAGGCACTTTAAACTTATACCCAATCATCTTAGGTCCACACCTCCAAGGAGATGTTTGCTTAAGATGTCAAAGTATAAGTCTCCATTGTAGAATCGAAAAGAGCTCTAGAGAGGGGTGAATATCATGTGCCGCTTTTTCATGTTTTTTGAAATCTCGAGTATGCAGCAGAATTAATAAGAAACAATGCTAAGACTTTCTTTTTTACTTGGTTCACCGCCCGACGATGGCTAGTCCAAGGCACTCACCCATATGAGTGCTTTCGATGGGAAATTCACTATAACCTCAGTGAATACAAAGATAATGAATACAAAGTGCATATAAAACTAAATATACCGAAAACTTGAAGAAATGAAAAAGGCTTGAGTGTCGGTTGTCGGAGTAGCGTTTTAGTGTTGTAGAGTGGGTTTCGAAGCAGCACGCAAGTATGAAAGTTATCCAGTGAGTTATTCCCAAGGTACTGGTCGAACCCTTCTTTTATAGGTTCATCCAGGCACCTCTATTACCATTGAGGCACTTCTATCAGGCTAGATCTGAACCTTATTCGAACTCATCGCAGCTTATCCTCTTCTAGGTGCCTCAATCCCTTTGAGGCACCTAGATCGCTGACGTGCTAATTTTTTGTCACAGCATGATCTTGGTCAAATCCCATCCCAGGTGCCTCAATCCCTTTTAGGTGCCTGGATGCTGATGTGTACCGACCAACCGATGACCGACACCTCACCCTGTCGTGAACCGAGATGATTGAGGCGCCTCAATCCCTTTGAGACACTTGGTTTGGCTTGAGGCTCCTGGATCCCTTTCAAGCGCCTGGATCAGTAGTTTCCAAGTTTTAGCTTCTACATCATAGAGTTAGCATATACAAGATATAATATGAATGTAATATATAAGGTTCACAGTCTCGGGACTGTTCGATTATGACTTTTGAGTTTTTCGTGAAACCCTAGGTTGAACCGATGCCTACTATTCCCTCAACAGGGATTGTGTCCTCACCTACTCCTCTTAGGAGAGTTTACTTGCTGCCAAACATCTAGACCTCCAGATTTTTTGGACTTTCGCTCAACATCCGATCTTGACCTCCGGGACTTCCCACTTGACATCCTATCCTCGACCCGCCTAGACTTCTGCCTATTGTCCTCGACCACTAGGGCTTTTTTCCTAGTGTTTCGACCCCTAGGACTTCTTTCCAGTGTCCTCAATCTGTCAAGACTTCTGCCCAGTCCCCCAGACCAGGACTTCATTGCCCAATCTCCTTGATTAGGACTTCTTGCCGAGTCCAACTAACCAGGACTTCATTACCTAGCCTCAACTAGGACTTTCACCTTGCCTAAGTTCCCTTATGACATTATGTTTGAGCTTCTTGTACACTTAGTTAGCTTCATTAGATAACAATAAATCTTAACTTTGAGCCTTTTCCATCTATCAAAACATATGTTCGATTAGCTAATGCTTCCAGCACCAACAATCTTCCCCTTTTTGATTTATGGCAACCTAGTTCAAAGTTAAAAAAAAAACTTTAAATAACAAGAAAACCATGGAAAATATTTATAAGCAAAGCAAAGTAGGTTGCTCCCCCATAATTGTTACTCTCCCTCTGAAGTTAAGGTTTTTAGGTTTTAAAGAATTTCAAAATTTTCTCTCCTTAACTTTAACTCATCTTTATCTCTCCCCCTTTGACACATATCAAAAAGAATAGGGAGGTCAAGGATTTATAAATAGTTTTCAAATAAATTTTTCAAAAATTTTTTTCAAAGATAATTGTAAGTATTTTTAAATAGATTTTTCAAAAATATTTACAAGTACTTTCCAAATACCTTTTTTCTAACAAAATTTTAAAAGTATTTTTCAAGTATTTTCCAAACAAAAAGAAATTCAAAAATATTTTTTAGGTATTTTTTTCTAACAAAATTTTTAAAAGTATTTTTCAAGTATTTTCCAAACAAAAAGAACTTTCAAAAATATTTTTCAGGTATTTTTCAAAAATAGAATTTTCTAAAATATTTTTCAACCAGAGTTTTCAAAAATGTTTTCTAAATCATTTTTCAAAAAAATATAATTTTTTTTACTAATACTTTTCAAAAAAATATATAATTTTCAAAAAAAATTAAGTATTCCCACAAAAAATTCAAACATTTTTTTTAAAATAAAGAATTTTCAAATATGCTCCCCCTGAATTATAACTCTCTTTGAAGATTTTGAAACTATATTTTGGAAATTAAAATATAGATTTGAAAGTTTTGGCAAGTTAATATTTTTCAAAAGAAAGTTTAAACATAGATAAGTTTTTTGAAAAACTTTTCTAAGGTAAGTTTTAAAATACTTTGCAAAAATGAAGCAATAATACTTTTAAAAAAATTGCAAGTTAATATTTTTTAAAAAATGGTTTAAACATAGATAAATTTTCTGCAAAATTTTCTAAGGTAAATTTTAAAAAAATTTAAATACTTTGCTAGATTATTTTTTAAAAAATATGCAATAACTTTTTAAAAGAAACTTGAGCAAGAAAGAAATCATATAAATATTGCCCTTATAGTCCAAGTAAGCAAAAAAAAAATGATTTCCCTATAGTCCAAGCATGTATTACTATATCATCTAGAAAATTATTTCCTTATCATCCTTAAATAAACCATACAATTTTGATAAAACCCTAAGGAAGAATAATGATTTTCAATTTAGTTAATTGAATTTCGAATT
>JBBUKS010016907.1:0-11897 GCA_038050645.1 Hedychium gardnerianum
TGACTCACCTATGTCTGTGATAGCTCCCATAGGTTGGAGTTAGGTTTTATACCAAATACTGGACTGTGTTAAAATGGTTAAGAGTATCATTATGCTATATGGAGATGTTGGGTTATATTTATGCAGAGTTGATCATATGTACAGTACTTGGTCATATATACAAGGTAGAGTTCTTCCCATGAGACTGTGTGTACCTTGATCCCCTACTGTTATAGTTATCATGCACTATCTTTCTTATACCCGTGGAGTCATTTGGACTCACTACCCTTCCGTTGTGTTTATTTTTCTCAAGTATCAGATAGAGGATCATTAATATCGCCGGGAGATCCTGTCTGCCTGTCCTACGTCATGTGGAGGGTTTTCTGCACTTTCGGTTTATTTGCACTCTATCTCACTTTTGATTTCTGCACTTATGTTATAATAAGCGAACTGTGTTGTGATTTTGGATTCCCTTTTTGTATTTGTGTTGGACATTTTTGTTGCGATGTTAAGCCGTGTCGGCACACATCTTATTTTTATCAGCATTCAGTTTATTTTTCCTATATGTTGATTAGTTATTTGGATATTATTAACTATGTGGATTTGGCTTGTGTAAGTCGTGTGGACTTATACCAAGTTGTTTCATCACATTATCACTAGGGGGTACCGTCCATTTCGTCGGACAAGTATACCTCTTGGGCGTGACAGATTGGATGACAAGTAGAATAGAGTGGGACTGTTTGATGAGTATGAAATATCCCACCTATCTTAGAGTTACTCTCGAAAAAAATTTAAGCTCTGTGGAAGCTAATATTTTATAGTGTGAGGGGTGTCTTGAAGGGAAAATTACTTTTTGAATGTTTAATAAGGAGTACATATGGACTTTGGAGGAATTCAATTCGTGCTATGAATTGTTGAGTGATGGAGAGAAAAGGATACCGTCGAATTTTTGAGGACCTCTATTTTGGGATGAGATTACCAGTGATGGAGGAACATACAACCCTTCTCGTTCTGAAGCCTCAGCCCTCTAGAACCCTGTCTTTCACTATCTCCACTGAGTTATGGCTCACACTATCTTTGGTCGTGGAGATAGCAATGGAGTGGTGCGACAGAGTGAGTTGTTATTCCTTTGGGCTATGATTAATAATGTGAATATTGATACTGGATCTCATTTTATCTAACACCTCATCAAAGTTGGAAAAGCTTCGGCGGGAAATATTATTCTTGGTGGATTAATCACAAGCATTGCTATGATCTTAGGATGTGATTTATGTGGACTCGAGGTAGCTAAAGGTAGTTCAAGGATTGATTTGGAAGCTTGCTTAGCTATAAAAAATAATTGTTGAGGTGGGTGGGAGTTATTGTTTAGTTCTGAGAGACTATCTACCCCCATCGACTACCCGATCCCGAACGCACCACCATCCAGAACCGAGCCAATTGGCTCATGACCACTATCACGTCGACCCTGACCCCATTGAGATGGAGCTTCTGAACCTCCCCGCTCGACCCTATAAAAGACCTGACCATGCTCGACATTCTTTGCTTTTGCTGGTTCCTTCTTCAAGACACTTTGGATTTGATTTTTTAGATTTCTACACGATGTCAATGTCATCCATGTAGGATCGAACTCGATGCTAGAGGGGGGTGAATAGCGTTACAAATTTTACAAATTGATATTTCAACAAATAACTGATAAATAGAATAATAACATTGGAAATAAATATTAATCTAACAATTTATCAGAAAGACAAGTTAAGCACAGTTAAATCATGGCAGAAAATAAGCACATGTAATAATAATAAAATATGATCCTTCTTTCTAATTACTCCTAGGTGGAGAAACCTTATAGAAAAAAATCTAAAAATTAAAGCATGGTTAACAAATATAAGGCAAAACAAAAAAATAAAATTGTTACTCTAGGTGTTACAAATTTTACAAACTGATATTTCAACAAATAACAGATAAATAGAGTAATAGCATAGCAAAAATAAATATTAATCTAACAGTTTATCAAAAAGGCAAGTTAAGCACAGTTAAATCAAGGCAGAAAATAAGCACACATGGCAATAATAAAATATGATTATTATTTTTAATTTCTTTTAGGTGGAGAACCCTTACAGAAAAAAGAATCTAAAAATTAAAGCACAATTAAGAAATATAAGCCAACACAAAAAATGAAATTATTACTCTAGGTATTGCCAATCAAAACTGAAGTGCAGAGTTGCAACGTGTCACATCACATAAAGTGAGAGAACACTAGAGCACGAGAACAAGAGATTAAAAGAAGTCTTGAATGAGTTATTTTCAACATCTACCTCGAATCTCCTTTTATATCACTCCTATGATCACTTGGAGCCTTCCCAGCCGCTTATATAGGTGATGACGTGGCTACAACTTTTATCTGTTAGGTAACGTTAACAAAGCTCCCTAGTCGACTTGACACCCTTTGATCACCTGTAAGGGGGTCAAATTTGAACTTGACCTGACTCGCTCGGGTTGTTGATAACGTTGCCTCCCGATCACTTGAAAGCTTCTACAGTCGCCCGTACGCTCCGGTTGCCCCGTCCCAGCTATGATCGACTGGACTCTCCGACTTCACTCATCGATAGTTATCACCAGCCAGTCGCCCCGGACTCCTTTCGGTTATCTGAAATATCGAACTTGCTTTCCTACAGTTGTTACATGTAATGAGTATGATATACAATATAAAGATACTCACACTTTACCTTACGAGATTTTGACCCATCTAGTTTGGGTTGCCAAGCACTTAACTCCCCGTTGATTCCACACACTTGGACTTTGTACCAAGCAATCAAACCTTTGATCGCACTTGTACTTGTTTTGCCAAGCTATCCGACCTTTGACCTACTTTGACTTGTCTTGCCAAGCTATCAGACTTCTGACCTACTTGGACTTGTCTTGCCAAGCTACAGACCTCTGACCTACTTGGATTTGTCTTGCCAAGTTATCAAACCTCGTTTCCAACTAGGACTTTCTTGCTTGGTTTCCAACCAAGACTTAGCTCCTACTTGATTCCCACCAAGACTTCAATTGTCTAGCTTCACTCACTAAGTCTTTTCACTGTCTAGCTTCACTCACTAAGATTTTTTCATTTGTCAAGTTTCCTGCACACCTACACACTTGATATCAAGTTGTTAGATTACTAACCTAGCCGAGTAGTGACACATTTCGACTATGATTCGGACCGAGTAGGATGAGCAGAGGCACATCTCAGATGAGCGGTACCACATCATAGAGCGGCACTTTCATAGGGAGGACAATTTTTATAGCCACATGGGTGAGTATTTTCGTGCTAAGATGAGACATTGACACAGCAAGTGGGAGCATCGTCGCAGTGAGGAGGAGCACTTCCAATAGATGGAGTGTTTTGGGGCAGCAAATTAATGATTTGTACCAATAGCACGTTTCAATGGATAACCTCCCTCACTTCCCTCCTTTTTCGCCTCCTCCATAGTAGATTTTGTTATCATTGAGGAAAACACTAAATTTAAGTCTGGGGGAAGTTTATGTTAGGTTTTCCTAGTTTTGATCACTTTTTAGCCTAGTTTTTGCTTCATCATGTGTTTAGTTTTTCTTTCACATCATCATGTCATAATATTCGTCATGTCATCATGAATGTATTTGCTTGTTCTTATAATATGGCATTAGCATGATGAACCTTTTGTTTTTGTGAAGAACATGCTCGTATATTTAGTAGCATGACATGAGCACTATTGAGTTAGATAATTTTGGTGTTGGCCTACTTGCTAGTATCTTTATATTGTTTTCACTTATACTTGATCTTGATAGTTGTTTATTCGAAAATAGCTATGAATCATAGAATTGGACTAGTATCTTGGTTTCCTAGGTATCCCCCACTACATTTTTGGTTACTGGAGAAACTCGGGTCGTGGATCTCATTGAAAAAGAGAGAGAGAGAGAGAGAGAGATTTGTGCTTTTGAAGTGCATGAAAAAAACTATTGATGAAAAGATATGTATTTGTTCATGAGTGTAAATGACATGGTACCCTTTTGAGACATAGTGATTTGGAAAAAAGATGAGTTAGGTGACCTTTAAGATCCCGAGGTTACTGAAGAAATACTAATCAGTTTCTCTCGAGACTGAGTGCTCCTTTGAAATCTTGTGTAGAGAATGAAAAGCATTTGAGGGGGGGGGGGGGGCGATCCTTGCACATGACAGGTAAGTGCCTTGGGTCAGAGACTTTGGTAACATAGTGGCATGATGAAATAACTGACACTTGAAAGTCAAGTGAGATTGCACTGAACACATAGAACTTTCATGTTAGGACACATTAAAATGGTTTGTATGCCTTTGCTCACTAGTGAAACTATTTGATAGGATTTGATAAATCCGCTAGGGATTATGATGTATCATTCACACACATAGGTTTAAATTTTTAGTTTTGCTTGAGGATAAGCAAAGGTTTAAGTTTGGGGGTATTTGATGTGTGTGATTCATGCATATGTTTTTGATATTATTTTGCATACATTTTGTCCCATTACATCATCATATTGTGCATGATTTCATCCTTGTAGTTCGAATATTTGCTTTTTGTATGTTTTTGTTAATATGACATGAATTTGGAGAGAAAATGGAGTTAAAGAAGCCTTCAAAGTGCGCATTCCAACATGGTGCATGGTCTGGTCATGTCCCCTGACATGATCATGCATCATTTGAAGAGTTAGCCATTAAATGGAATAACAACAAGATTTCCAGTATCTTCCATTCGGTCATGCATTTTCATATCCCACGGGATGAGAGGAAGGACCAAGAGGTGAACTCAATTCCCTGACCCCTAAAGTCCGAGACTTGAGGGGTTGTTCACGAAAGTAGTTCAAAACCTCACAATGGCATCATTGGCTATCACAGAGCTTAATGGATTTACCCTGATTCAATGTCACGAAGTAGGGGATAGCACCTAGAGGACCATGGGGCATCGTGATAGGAGCCTCCCTGAGAAAGTGATTATTTTAGTAAGATTACCTTGAAAGTATGCGCCGCAATTGGGTAAACACACCGGTATTATTTCAAAAATCTATATCGGATATCTCATAATAGACCACCTTCATAATTATCAACACAGAGGTAAAAGAGTGAATAATATTTATGGTGTCAATGATCATCGTCGCGAAATCAAAGTCCTAGAATTGCTTCCCAAAATTGATTTTCTCCCAAAACTCTTCTTGCTTTCTTAATTCATTTTCTTTCTTTCGCGATTCTCTCGATTTTGATTGTTCTAGATAGTCTGTTTCACGATTTGAATTGACACTCGATTTACAGTCCCAGTGGACGATATTTTATTACTTGATGATAGTCGTGCACTTGCGGATTTTGCACATCATATGGCGCACGATAGAGCTTTTTTCTCTAGTGGGATGAAAAATCTAGGTTGGTTGCTACTCAGTGAAGAGTCGCTTGCGCTTCCAGTTTACCTAGTGGGCGAACTAGAAGGGAAGGTCATCCACCCCCATGATTAGTTGAGTATGTAAGGGTGTGGATACCTTGATTATAAAAATAAATAAATAATCATTATAACGAGCTAACTATTTCGTTATAACTATTTAATCACTGATCAGTCAATTATTTCCATCATCAGTTGATTTAATTTATAACTTTTAGAAAACTTTTTCTATAACAAATTAATGATTTTGTTATAATAAATTAATCGTTATATCGGTCATGTGCTCAATAGAGGCAACCAAATAATGTTCTTACCCTAAGTCACAATTAACTACATAGTTGTCTACACATAGCATTAGTTGATTGCTAACACATTTGGTATAAAAGGGATTTGAGTCTATTGTGTCTTAACAATTAGCCAATTAGTGACTTTAATTCAGCCAATTGAAATATTGACTAAGTCAATTTTAAAGCTTTTTCTGAGGCTAATATATTATCCACTCATATTTATCATTACACAAATGAAATCTGTCATATCACTAGAGAAGATACTTCTTCAAGACCTTTACATGGAGTCTTGTGTAAGTACCCCAAGTGGTTGAGCCATAGTTCTGATGTGAGTTCAACATAGATCAAGTCAGACCTTGTGGATTTAACTTGTGCATCTAAGTGTACAATGACTTAGGAAAACACACAAGCATCCAAGATGGCAGAAGACGCAAGAAGTCGTGAAAGATTTCACGGGAAGGAGCGGACAGGCTTAGTGCATCCGAGTGATGAGAAGTTGCAAAAGAGTACTTCGGTGGAGCGAGAAGGACGCACGGGATGTATCTAAGAGATGAGAAGCCAGAAGGAATATTGTTCAAGGAGAATAAAGGAATTGAGTTGGGGTGAGCTCAATTCCGAGCGATAAACATCTAGACGATTGAAGAAGAAAATGGTCAACTCCACAAGTTGACCATTTCAGGCACCTAAAATGTTTCCAAGCGCTAGGAATTTAGGCACCCAAATCAAATCCAGGTGCTCAGATGTCGTGACCATGTCAATAGGAGTCGTTGTCGAAACGTATCAAGACGGCATCCACGTCAACAAAATCCACATGCCCGGAATGCGAGAAGTCATCCAAAGTCGTTAGCTGACTATTGCTAGAGTAGATTGATTTCGACGAGTCCAAGCGCCGGGACTGCTTCCTAGCACCAGGAAGGTGCCACATCAGAAAATGGTCAGATCGAAGAAGAAGGCTATAAATAGAGGACTGAAGCTCGAAGTTTAGTATAACACACTCGTTCAATTCATTATTTTTCAGTTCTTTCATTAGTCTTGTACTCACCGCTATAAGGGACTTCTTCGCCTCCAACTTGTGTTCGAATAAGGAGATTCTAGTGGAGTTCTTCAAGTCTTTGACTAGAAACTTCCTAGTTGCAAACCAAGTAAATTTGGTCTCTTTTCTTTTATGTTCAAGTTAGTTTTTAAATAATTTGTGTGTCCTTTCTAGTTCGTTAGCAAGAGAAATCCATGTTTTAATTTGTAGATCTCTATTCACCCCTTCCCTCTATTGATCCAAACCTCATTCATTGCACCAACATCTTGTTCACCTTGTCAGCCTTTTGTCAACTTTAACTAATTGAGACTTTGCCTTGCTAAACATCTAATTACCCTTGATATGTCAAAAAAATTTCTTGTCAAATATTTAATCATCCTTGATCTGTCAAGACTTTTCGTCAAACATTTGATCTGTTGGAATTTTTTCTTGTTAGACATTTAATTTTCCTTAATAGAAGTTCCTTTTGCTATGTGACTTACTTCTATATACACTTATCATAAGCTTATCAAATTCATGTTCTAAGTTAACATTTTATCTGACATCAAAATTGATTGCTCCAACACTTATCATAAGCTTATCAAATTCATCTTTAAAAACTATGTATGTCCATATAATTTTAAAAGGTAATCATAGAAAACAAAGTGATATTAATATTATAAGTTTATGATAAATTCATTTTTTTAAAAAAAATATGATAATTAAGATTAAAACTACTAGATAGAGTAATTCATTAGAATTTTGTTCAAAACTACTAGCCGAGGCCGCAGCTAGTCGAGGCCAGCCACAACAAGCCGATCGAGCCCAGGCAAGGTTAGTGAGGGGAGGGAAAGGCGAGAGGAAGGAGTACCTTAGCTCGTGGCCAGAGATAGCGTGCTTCCGGTGTGCTGAAGACGGTGAGATCACCGGAGGCGTCGAAAGAGGGAAGAGGGAGGAAGGGGGATCGGGATTAAGGTTTGGGACAAATATTGCGGGATGTTAATGTGATTTGGTGACGAATCCTATTTTCATCGCTAAATTTGGCGACGAAACTACGGATTTATCGCCAAATTGGAGATGAAAATAGGATTCATCATCAAATTTAGTGACAAATCCACTGATTTGTCGCCAACCATCAGTCGAATCAATTAAGTCAATCCGACTCGCTTCTATTTGGTTCGGATCATCATCAGTCAACTAATGTAAACCATCAGTTGACCGATTTCCATCAATCGAGTATAACAATTGTACCAACTCGTTTCTGGTCAGTTTCTAAAGACATCTGCCAACTAATTAGATTATTTGAATCGAACAAGCGAATCTGACTCGCTTCTATTCGATTTCTAAAGACATCAATCGACTAATGTAAACCATCAGTCGACGGATTAGATCAGTCGAATCGAACAAGCGAATCCGACTCTCTTCTGTTCAATTTCTGAAGCTATTAGTCGACTGATAAATATACATCAATCGATTGATATGTGTGTTATCGTGTTGGCAAACTTTAAGTTTATAAAATAATTTAATTTTCTGAAAATATATTTTAAAAATTGAAAATTTAAATTTTAAAAAAATATAAAAATATTAAAATTTTAATTTTAAAAAATTTATAAAAAACTAACTAATACACATAATACAATAAAAAAAATATGTCTAACATTGGGCATTGCAGATTATAAAAATATTTTTAATGTATAATTATATTAATAAAAAAATTATTATATTTTAATTACAAATATAATTTTTTTAATTAAGTTTTCAAGTTTAGACAAAATTATCTTGAATTGCTTGATAATCTTACTAGCTATTTGACGACGAAAATTAGTATTCGTCTCATATATATAATCATATGGATCACTTGTAAATTGCGCCGTCATTAAGTTTTATCGATCAAATCTTTCTTTGTGTCAAATTAATCTTGAATATCTAGATAATCATGCATACTCAATTAAGTTTAACGATTAATCTCAAATATGACGACGAAAAATAAATTTGTCGCTCTAACAAATTCGTTTACAATTTGGAGATGAAATTGTTGTTCCAAGTCACCCACCTCACCACCTTGCTTAATTAACTCTTAGTTTCGATGAACATGACTAAATCATTGAACCAATTTGACTTCTACTCTCACTAGTATGATCAACACGGCCAACATCTTTGGCTTGATTGTCCTAATTAACTTAATTGGTCTAAAAAAAACCAACAAATGCCTATTTTGACTAATCTGTGATGAATCTGTGGATTTGTTGTCAAATTAGTGATGAATCCACCGACTCATCACAAATTTTTAAAATATTTAAAAAACAATTATTAGCAAATGTTTGAATCTTAGGATGTTGCGACGAATCCTTGTATTCGTCGCAAAAATTTCCAACAAATTCAATATTAAAATATTAAAATTAACAACTTCTTGTTTAAAAATATTAAAATTAAATAAGTTCTTTTAAAAAATATATATTTAGATTAAATTACAAAAATTAATAATTTAGATAACTATCAATAATTTTAAATAAAATTAGACGAGTTAAGTACCATATTATGCATGATCATATATAGAATTGTTAAGATTTGGTTTTACATACCATAAAACTTAAACACCTATAATAAACTTTATAGTGCTTAAAAATTTTAATCAAAAGCATAAATAATTTAATAGCATCTATAATATAATTTGATAGAATCTATAATACTATCTTTTCGCAAATTAGCGATTAATCCAAGGATTCGATGCAGATTAGCGACAAATTCATAGATTCATCGCAAATTAGCGATAGAAATTAAGTTACATAGTTAAATTAACGACGGAAATTAAGTTCCATCGCCAATTAACTATACCAAACTCCACTGCAAAAAAATTGTTTGATAATGTTTTTATTTTTTTATCAATCTATGATGAATCCGAGGATTTGTCGCAAGGATTCATCATAGATTAGAGACGGAAATTAAATTCTATCACTAATTAACAATGAAAAATAACTTATGTCGCTAATTTAATGACAAAATTTAATATCCGTCATTAAATTAGCGACGGAATTTTATTTTCATCGTTAATTAACTATACCGTGTATTCTACAATGAATCCTGACATCGTCGCAGAATTGGCGATGAATTCAGTATTTGTCACAATAATTGTAATGAGTTCAGTATTTATCACAGAAATTGCAATGAATTCAGGATTCATTGCAGATCTTGCGATGAATACGGGTTTCGTTACAGAAATTGCGACGAATTTATAAATTTGTCGCAAATTTGCAACAAATTCGACGATAAAAGTTATCTTGTTGCTAATTTGCCATGATTTTTTTTTTTTTGCTAATTTTGTTACTGATTAGCAACGATTTCTTATTTTGTCACTAATTTTGTTGTAGATTTGCGACAAATTTTTTTTGTTGCAAAAATTCATCGCTAAATCAATATTTTTTTTTTGTAGTGTATGATCTTTTTTTAAATTTGGTTATAAATAAATAGATTCATCGTAGAAGACAATTGGAATTCGCTCATACTTTTAAAATGTTCAAATGACTCAAAAAATATAACAACTTTACTCCAACTATTACATAATCATTATCCTCCCACGTGGTGACTTGCTTCAATTTCATGATTTACTCCCTCTCAATGATATGAGATAGTCATGGGGAAGGGAGGGCACCAAGGTGATGAATTTTACTTGTTTTTTAGAATTTTCTCTTTAAATTTTAAATTTGTATAGATAAATTGATTTAACAAAGTCATTAAATTTTGCAATATTTTCAAGGTGTTCAAACGATCTAAAAGATGGCCATATACTAGTTTTTAACCCAATCATATGATAGTTTTTGTAAAAAGTGTTAGACGGTTATTTTCTTATTAAATTGTAAATTGAATAGATAAATGTATTTAAAGAAGGAATTTACCAATTTATTAAAAGTAAGCAATGGTCACATAAGAGACTAGCCAAAATTATTATATGTTTGTGCAATAATTTTGGATAAATATGATAAGTTTAGATAAAATTATCATATTTTTTGTTAAATACGGCAAATTAAAAATAAAATAATATGCGTTAACCGGGGAATACGTTTAAAATAATTTTTGATTTTTTAAAAAAAAATTCAGGGATTTAATCGGAGCTATTTGGAGGAATTCACAAGGATATAAATAATAGGTTTTTTTTTGGGAGTCCTTTTGAAATATCAATTTAATTGGGAGTTAATAGATTTGATTAAACCCTAAGTTGGAATTAAACTAACCTAAGTTCAAAATTAAATAATCTAGCCCTCATGGAGCACGACGATGACCAGCTGCAGGAGGAAGCATCCCCTTTTCTCCCCTCGATGGAATCCCTCAATTCTCCTTTGCTTCCAGCCTCCATTGGATTAGGGTTCGTCCTCGCATCGCTTGTCCTCGTCCGATCGTAGTCCCTCAAACCCGTATCCACTGCCATCAAGCTCGTCGATAACGCCATCAAGAGCACCCAGGTGCTCTCCACCCCTTCGCCCAAGTCGCTCCTCCTCCCCTCCAAGGCCATCCTCAAGGGGTATAGGGCAACCAAGCGCTTCGTCCCCGTGGGATTTGACCCCCAAGCTCCCGCCCGCGGCAAGGGCTAAGCTCAAGGCTTGCCTCGGCGCTGCCAGTTTGCTCAAGTACACTAGATCCCCGCTCCTCGCTGGTGGATCTCTGGGGATAGGGTTTCTGAAAGGCGGATACAACATCTCGAAGAATTGTGCTGAGGTGCTCGAAGGATTCGTCGGGCTGCAATTGAATTCAGCAGTCAGGGAGGGCATCGATGCCCTGGGCTTGGCTGTTAGGGTTTCCACTTTTGGGAAGGAGATAAAACGCTTGCTTTTGATTGAGTGGAAGAAGAGGACACAAATTGAATGCTTGATTCTGGGAGGAGACTTGAGACCTGGAGTTTGATTGAGTTACAAAAGATTCAATTTTGATCGATTTCACATAATTGGTGGTGATTTTGGCGCTCAAAATTTCCCATTCATGGGGAAAACTCCGTTTGATGAAATGGATTTAGATATGCATCTCTCTGAGATGCTTTGCTTGTCAATTCCAGTATATGAGGACGTTGATTCGGGATAAGTGCTTGGACGTGTGGACTCTTCGACACGATCTATGACCTATTTGGAGGCGGATATTTCTGACCTTCATCTATTTCATTTCACTATTATCATCTTAAGTGGAGGTTTTGTTAAGTTGAATTGGGTT
>JBBUKS010016937.1:0-11893 GCA_038050645.1 Hedychium gardnerianum
GCCTGAACTTGTTGGGCCGTAAATGCTGTGTGTTTGTTCGGCCCAAGCCCAACTTTCTTTTCTCATTAAAGCGTTGTCTTCGAGAAGCCCCTTTCAAAAATCTCCCTCCAATCTACGCCGATGGCTTCTCCAACGACAGGTGACTTCGAAGGAAATCTCTCTTTCTGTGTCCTCCTTCGCTAGTCTCTTCTATGTTTCCTTCCTAATCGTCGCTCTTTCCAGGCGACGGAAGCGATCTCTGGGCGGAGATCGTCTCCCAAGGGGAGCAACCGCCGGCGGTGCCTCAAGTTGCTGTGGTTTACGAAAGAAGAAGGAGAACGGCCTCGGATACGAACCCTAAGCAAGTACAGATGTGAGCATCAGTTGCCGCTGCGTCGATTGCATTCCGACACTTAAAATTTTCCGGGAAACTAATTTTTTTCTTATGAAGAAGTCGACCGAGCAGGGAAGGTCGAGTGAGCTTTGCCCCGACCAAGAGACCTAGCTGGAATCGATCCCTTTCCACCAGGTTGGATTTATTTTCTATGACTTGAAAATTGGTACTTGAACTTTGTTATTTCCTCTCATGGTTGGGACTTTGCTTCACATTACATGGAGAGAGAAAAGTTCTAGCTTGTGCATTATTATGACTTGAGCGCTACATAATCTAGTTTTTTTTTTAAACTTTCTTCTTATAGAGGAAGGGAAAGTATTGTTGTCGCAACGGGGGTGAGTTTTAGGCCCCAAGTCAAACAAAGAGGAGCACCCAAGAGAGGGAAGAAAGGAGGCAGAGCAGTATGAAATTAAGCGTTCCGATTTAGTTTAGTAAATTGAATTGGGATCAAGGAAATTTGGTGTTTTTTTTTTGGTTTGCTTGCAGAAGAAAACTGGCCAGGATTCTCCAGATTTCACAAAGGAGAAGAATTACTTCCTAGAGGTTGACTCCTTTGAGTTACTGGAAGAGAGTCCTTCTCCTAAGAATTTTAGCACTTGGACCATGGGTGCAAAACAAGTTGCGGTTGTGCATGATTTGCCTGCCATTTTAGAGCGATGGAAAATCTCAAAACTCGTTTCGCAATGTGGCTCTTCACAACATTTATTTAAAATCATGGAAACGCCATTTTCAGTTCCTTCTGTACTTGGCAGTTGCGGTTCCTCCAACAATTTGACTGATAAAACACCTGAAAGGGATTTGAGGACAAAGCTTCCGTCGAACTTTGGTTCATACAAGGAAATCCATAAACCAGAACTGGTTTCAAATAGTTCAATTAGAAACTTGGTTGATAAGAGCATTGTGGCTTCCTTTGATTCACTTAGCATAAAGGAAAAAGAAGTAGAAAATGGGATCTGTGAAAGTGTGGAAATCTTGCTAGAAGGGAATTTCTCCATTGAGTCAAAAAAAGCTACACAAATTGATGCATCACAATTTAAGACATCCGATGGGGAATATCTGAAGCCATTTGACCAACTTCTGATAATTTGCCGACAGTCTGCGCCAATCAGTCTTGGAGAAGTCTTCTCTAGACACTGGTACGCTCTATTTTCTTCAAGTCCTCTGGAAATTTTCTATTTTCTCAATTTCCTATGGCATTTGTGTTTGCACTTTTTTATTCTTGAAACTTAAAGGTGTCTATCAGTTACTGGGTACTTGCTAGGGCCTTTACATATGTTTGTTTATCTTACTGAAAATACAGATTGCTGGCAATGTTCAGTTACTTTGCTTCAACGTGGTTACGTGTGTTTAATAAGGACATCATCTTCTAAACAAAAGATCAGCAACTAAAATTGTCTTTGCTTTTGTGTCTTAATTGCCAGTGGTGAAGATGCATTTAACTACAACAATCTGATTGTTCACCACCTTAACATGTGTTTGTTCTTTTTTCACTGAAATTGAGAACTATTTCAAGAAACTGCTGGACAATTGGTTACTAACACTAATATCCATTTTCCACAGTGAGTTGAGCAGTATTGCCAAAATTGGTGAAGGCACATATGGAGAGGCTTTCAAAGCTGGCGAAACTGTTTGCAAAGTAGTACCTATTGATGGAGATCTGTTAGTAAATGGAGAAATTCAGAAGGTCTGTAAAAGTATAGTTGATTTTCTTTTATATTCAAACTTTAAAGGGTTATACTAACCAGATCTGTTTTTTTGGGAACAGAAATCTGAGGAAGTGCTTGAGGAAGTTATGCTTTCTTTGACATTAAATAGTTTAAGAGGTAGACAAAAGGAAACTAACACTAAAAATGCATGCTCTGGCTTCATTGAAACAAAAGAGTACACTCCCAACTCTCTATTTCTATGTAATATGAAACTATTTGTTGAAGCATATTTTCATCCTTGAGTCTTGATGATCGTCAAGCATAACAGTGGTGAAACTTTATGCTTATCGGGTCCTCTTTTTATTGTGTATTCACTTTTATATAAAAGTCATGTTTTTTATTATTATTTTGATTTATACTTTCTCTCTTCAGTTTTTGCATCTGCCAAGGACCCTATGATGATGGATTGGTTAGTGCTTGGGAAGATTGGGATGCAGTGCATGGTTCTGAAAATGATCATCCCAAAGAGTTCGTGGAGAATCAGGTTTTTTTACATCTTTTGGAAAAATAAAATTTCGAGTATAGATTATAAACAACAAAAATATTCTTGTTGGTTATCGTTAGCCTTGTATGACTGTTTTATGAGCAAGCATTGTTATAGGAACAAACATATCATTGTAGTGCTATAGATCTGTTTTCTTGTTAGAAATAGCAGTTTTAGTCACGTACCAATATATTAGTAGGTTTGAGATTATATAAATGTGCTGTGATCACATTATTCTATAGAGAATAAACCTAATTTTCAACACCTGCATTGCACAATTATTGAAAGCAATCATCCCTTGCACGCACGTGCATCATGACATACCTAGCATTGTTACATGATCATTTCTCCAAGTCACGCAACTTGATCCCCCCTCTCTACATCTTCATGTTACTCTCAAGAAGCCTCCTGTTGTTGATCCTTGCCACAACTTTTTTTCCTTTGCATGTAGCCCCCTCTCTACATCAATCTTTTACACCTATGTTACAGGTAACTAGAACATAAAAATCCAAGAAGTAAAACATTCCAACAATCAGACAATCATTTATATTTCAAGCAATCCAATATTTCATTAATGTATGAAACATGTTGATTTTAACTATTATGTCACTCCATCTAACATGTCATTATGTCCAAAAAAGTGATGAGACATAAACTTTGTGATGTATTATCTATAATTTCATCAAACCACTTGCTGGAACTTTGTTTTTGTTTTGATGTGACTATTGAGCATGATAGATATCTATGATCCGACTCTAGAAAAATCGTTATAAATAGTTATTTTGCTTTTGCATTATTATTTACTCAAATATTATTAGGCTTGGGTGCCATAGACACACAGATTGTAATCTCATTATTCAATTGAGATAACCCCAGTTCCTTCAGTGCTATATAGTATTTGTACTGGCTGATGGTGGGAAAGATCTGGAAAGTTTTGTACTAGTTAACTATGATGAGGCTCGAAGTTTATTGGTGCAAGTAAGCCATTTGTTCTTCCTATCAAATGTCATTAACTTGGATTTCCAATTATTTACTGATTTCACTTGACTATTGTAGGCTACTATTGCTTTGGCTGTGGCAGAAAGTGCTTGTGAATTTGAACATCGAGATTTGCACTGGTTTTCTTTTTTTTTCACATTCAAGCAATTTGAACAAAATCACTGTTTTTATTCTTATTATATATGTTTCTTCTTTGCTAGCCATATATTTATTTTGCAGGGGCAATATTCTTTTAACTCGTACAAAAGATACTTCAACAAATTTTACTCTTCATGGAAAAAATATGGGAGCTGAGACATTTGGGTTAGCTATATCAATAATAGATTTTACTCTCTCCCGTATCAATACTGGTAGGTATTTTTCTGATGTTCTAACTCCCAAAATGTATTATGAACTTTTGATTATTGATCATAGGGTAGAAAATGAGACTAATTTCCATGTTGCCAGCATAGCGGACAAAATAACTCTTTTCATTCTAATCTTGATGCTTGATTAATGGGTTAATTGCTTATAGCTATAATGGTGTCACAAAATGTAAGATGCAAAAATAAACTTAATCAGATTTTTATAAAGTTGAATTGAACATGAAAATCAATTATTTCAAATTGCAAAATGGAAATGTTTTCTTCCAAGGCTTTATGAATTTTCTTCTGTTTGATTTTCATTGAGTGCAACAATTTAGGAGGCCAATACAAGAGACTAAATATTAAAAAATAGTTGATATTTCTTTTATTGATATTAAACCTTTATGTTATCATCTTTGGAACTCTTTTACTATGAGAAAAATAGTTCTTTTTTGTTTATTTGCTGTTTTGAAAGGAGATATTGTATAGCTTCCAGACATAATTTTAGACTCTTGCTTCGTTATTCACAGTTGAAGAGCCAAATCTAAAATTAATGAAATAGGAAACACTATTGCCTTCTTGTGCAAATTATTCTCTTTTAGTGCCTTGTACTTGTTTAAATAACTGACTGAACTCATTTCACTGCAATTAGGATAGTTGTGTGAGTATTGCGACAATCTCTTCCACAAGCAACTTACAAAAAAGGATGCAATGCTCAAAGAAGGATTTACAATAATTTTCACAAAAATTATTATTGGATCCTATTTTCTGTTTGTATGTGAAAAAACAGAATTTAATGTGTCTACCATCTTAACAGGCGAAGCTATATTATTTCTTGACTTGTCTGCTGATCCTGGACTCTTTGAGGGTCCAAAAGGAGATAAACAAGTTGGTAGCAAATATCATCTCTTTCTTTGCTTAGTTTAATTGTTTCACGTAACTCATGTTATTGCCAGTTTGAAACATACCGCAAAATGAGAGACTTAACTGAAGACTGCTGGGAAGGAAGGTAAAACTAAACTTGCGGGAAAAAACCAATTATTCTTTACATGTTGTGTCATCCTTGAAGTTTGAATTACAAAACAAGAGAGTTGAGATTTTTCCCACATCCTGAAACCAGGAGCACACATCCCTTAGCAATAAACTTTCAAAATCCAAAGCCCTAGTAAATTAAATTAGTTGGCACTTTCCAGTAGAACATTTGCATCAGTCTATGTTTGGAAGGCAAAATCACTAGTAGAAATTTAATTTTATATTTATTTTTGTTGCTAATGTAGAAAATAACTAATCAGCAATGTTACTAACTGTTCTGAATTAACATCTTCATGTATGTACTATGCAAATTCTCATTTCACAGTTTCCCCAAGACCAATGTTCTCTGGTTAATATATCTCGTGGATATCTTGTTGACAAAGAAATCATTTGTAAGTTCAGTTTTATTTTTCTAATAATCCTCTTATTTTTCGAGTTACCCTCTAGCAAAGGATGACAGAAACGATATATATAGAAATCCAACTTCTTAAAACACATTGTTTCTGACAGAAACGAACAGCAAAGGATGAGAGAGATCTTCGTTCTTTCAAAAAACGCTTGAATGAATATGGATCTGCTACAGATTCTCTTTCTGATTCTTTCTTCAGCAACTTGCTGATCAATGATTCAGAATGAGCATCCATAAACCAATTGAAGTATATGCGAGTATGGGGGCAAGGTAATAAGTTTGCTTAGTATACTATTAAATGTTTTCTGACCTTTACGCTCTCGATTTTATCTACTTGCTTAGTTATGTTGCATCATGCTTCATGCACACCTCACAGTTCAAGAAGTTGAAATAACTAATAAGCATGCTCGTGTTGTCTAATTTCCAAAATGATCTTTCTTTTCAGTTTAATCTCAGAAGGGTCACCATCCAATTGTTTGCTTGCTATTAAGATTATGGGAATTGAATCCTTTTCAGAATTCAGTAGTCAGCAAATGCCAGGAGCTTATGAACTTGAGCAGAAACTGCTGTATATTTATTTTCCCTTGAGCAGTTTGTCAGAACAAATCTCAGATGATGTTCATCCTTTTTCAGTAATACAATGGCAATTTTATGTCCTTTCCCAATGATTGAAATTGTCAAATGATAATTTGAGTATCAAGTTAGCTTGTGTCGTGTTCGGTTCAAGTTTGAAGAGTTAGCCAAAGTGTGAGATCCATTTGGTAGTAATTTCATTACCAAAATATGTTTCTTTCAACAATACCATTGAAGAGTTAACTCATCCCCACAGAGTGCTCTTGATTAGTGGATAACAAATTTATTATTACAATAAAATAGGAGTCAATTCTCAGCGAACGCATGCTCGCAAGAAAAAAATTCCTTTCACTCCCTAGTCATTTGACGGTCGGTTATAAATTGATCTCGTAATTTATCTTCCTTCACATAATTTGAAAATAAATTATAAAAAACATATGGGATGAGCATAATCATTTTTTACTACAATTAAAGAGTTAACTCTTCTCAATAGCACACACTGTGCTCGAAGAAATTAGATATTTATGAATATTCAATTCGATAAAAATACATAAAATAAATAAATTTAAACACTATTAAACTTAATTCATTAATATTCATAAATAATTTATAAATAAATTTATTTATTAATTTATATATAATTTAATTATAAATTTATTATTATTATTTTTTTATCCATTTGATAGTTATTTCATCACCTAAATGTGTTTCTTTCATCCATTATTCTCATAACTCCACTTCTTTTGAAGACCTCTAACATTAAAAATAAATAAATGTTTTTTTATCCCAAATTAAAAATTAAGAACATCTAGCAACATTCTTTGGCCCTCTCTATCAAGATCCTCATCACATAAACGACTATCTTAATATCTAACGCACCAACAGCAAAACAAACCTTGCAAATCAAGCTGACCAAACAAGTCGAAAAATATGAATAATTTAATGAGCCAAAATGGATCGACAAACCTTATGGGTAAACCTAGCAAGTTGAACAAACTATGCAATCTAGATGAGTCAATTGGACCAAACATACTAAACAAACCAAGCAAAATATCAATCGAGCAAACTAAGTGCACTAAGCATGTGGAACAAATCAAAGCAATACAAAGTAAAAAAAGAATCAAACATCAAATATAAAAATATGAATCATTCCATCAATCCATCCTACCAATGATAGCCTCTAGAAAAATTGCTCCTTTTAAAATTTAGATATACATGGTATCGATCTTGTAACGTGAAACTGAGCCTACATTCATTTACAAAGGCAACAACAAAAAAGTTCTTACTCTATCTCTTTGCAAAAATAACAAGGACCAGCATAGACATCGAAGCAATGATCGTAAACCCTTGTCTCTCCCAAAAATTCACTCTATTTCCACAATTTGAACAGTTCGGCTGCTTTGTAGCCAATTGATCCTTTAACTCCTTAATCGCCTTGTCTCTTTTCTCACCCATCTGTTACAAGAACAAAGATACATTATTGACAGAAGGTCTCAAAGATCATACGCGTTAAAGGAACTTAAGACAACTAACAATGCTATTTAAAGTTATGACCGAAAGTATAATTTCGATTGGTGTTTTGGATAACCAGTTTGGGAAGATGGACCTATCAAACTCCCTGATAACTGTTTTTCAGGTTGAATCAATAATAAATCCAGTTGAACCAGACAAGTAATACTAAATTGACCATTTTTTGTTTCATGATTCAACTGGTTGAACTGGAAGGTTCAGTTTTCAAATGTGGCCTTTAGTAGCACAAATACGATAAGTAAAAATACTCACAGATTGCATCGCTTAAGTTGGTAACCAGCTACAAGAACTTGATAAGCAAGCAAATCAATTAAATTAGGCACTGCCTAACGTTCCCTGATTTTGAAATTTAGTAATACATAAAGATTATATATAATAAATTAGTCCTATTAAGTAGCAATAGGAACAATCATTGAATGATTTACTATATTATATATATCCATAATTAAAGTTGGGTAAGGTTGGTATATGAAATTAGATATTCATATCCTACAAATGATCACTGATGAACCAACCTTGAATCATTAATAATACAAATATTTAGGCCGAGTTGAATATGAATTGGATTGAGTTTTTTGCCCAAACCTATCTAGTCTAATGTGTGCGTCTTTTCATTTTCTACAATAGCATCATAGTTATGCAAAGATCAAATCAGATTACTGAACAGGTAGTTCCTGCACAGGGCTTGGCCGAGGAATCATAACGGGAATTAGATGACTTAAGCATGTGTAATACAGGACCATGCCAAGAAAATCACCTTAGAGTTGCGAAAAGCATTTGTGATCTAGCAAAAAAAGTGAATCGTAAATATTCATGTGCATTGAAGTTTAATCTCATTGTGTTAGAGTCACAATACACGAAAATGATTTTGATAACATGTTGCTATAAAACTGCTTTACTTATTAAGTAGTCTATTATATACCTAAAGAGAGAATCATATATATATGCACACCAAGGTTTAAAATCAAGTTCTATGTCAAGGTTACAATACTCATCTAGAAGACAATTTTAGTACTAACTGACCTACCTTGTGAGTAAGAGGTGGGGTTGATCGGCATTGATCAAGATGAATTGAGGAGAAAAACATAGGAAATAAGACAATGATGAAGAAAGAAAAGTAACTTGTCCACTGAAATAGTTTAACAAAAGATAAGATGAGGTAGAGGATCAAGAGCAAGGCATGAAACTGAATCAAAGTAGACGTGTCATAGCTATGGCTCGTTGATCTAAAGGCGCAGTTGTTTCATTGAAGTCACATTGCTAATATTTTACAGGAATTATCACATGTTCGCATATTTTGGGCAATACAAAATGGTGATGGAAATTCCTACTAGATAGTATAACGAAAGATGAGATCTATACAAACTTACAAAAAAAATAACAGAACTTCTTGGCTCTTCCTAAACAAGTTACCTTCTGAAATTTTCTCATCTGGGTCCGTGCTTCTTGAAGACAAAATTCAAGTTTCATTATCCTCTTCTTCAGCTCCTGATCAACTCTACGTTGTTGCTCTAGCTACAGCACATGTACCAGATAAGCAAAAAACATAATTCTGTTGAAAATCATGTTTGCGGTTAAATGAAGACTAACCTGTGCTTGTAATTCCTCACTTTGCTGTTTCCAGTGCGCAGACAAGACTCTAATCTCATCCCTCAGCCTAGCAATTTCTTCGTCTTTTGCAGTCAGATGCTTATTGATATTCTCAATGTTCTTTGGCAAAATTTCGGTCAAAATCTTCCTAAATTCACAGTCCTTTTTAGCTCCAGCTATTTCAACTGCATCCATTATTTCTTTCTCTATTCGCAATACTTCCTCCCTTAGTTGCCTTTGTGAGAGTTCTCTTGATTTGAGATCGTTTTGCAGGTGGTCTATCTGCTTCCCAAGTTTATTTACTCTGTCTTCATGTGCTTCTAGCAAACTATTTTTTTCATCCAGATCTCTTAACAAATCTAAGCATTGAGTTTGAGCTGATTTAGCTGATACAACACTAGCCTCAGCAGTTGCTTGAGTGTTTGACAGTTGAGATTTTAAAACACCCAACTCCTTTGTATACTGTGACATAAATCAAATTTAGACGATATGTGCAAATAAATAATTATACTGACAATGTAAATTTATACAGAAAGAATATTTTGAATTAGGCAATATGATAATTGGCAGAGTGGAAGATATGTACCAGAATATAACATGGAAAGTTTTGATTATTTTGAGAAGATAACACTGTTGATACTTGATTTGTTAACATACATTTAAGACCTGTAAGAGAGTGCTTATTATAGGCAGTATGAAGTGTATTTTCACTATCTTCTTCAAAGATTTCATTCTTGTACCAATATTTGGTTAAAAAATGTACATAAACAGAAGAAAGTGAGTCAACTATCAAATTTGATGTTCCTCATTCCAAGAAGACTAAAATTCCATCTGACTTTCCTACTGAAACTTAGGGTTCAAAGATGGAGGAATCACACAAAAACCTTGCTCACTGATAATTGGAACTTTGTGTATGTACATAATATACTTAATCAGCCAGAATCTACACTTAATATGTATGAAAAAGAAGATAAAACTTCTAATACTTTTACCTGCTGAGTGGTACTCAAGGTTGCATTGAGCTTCTCATCCTTCTCTTGCAAGCACATCTGCAACCGGCCTATTTCCTCTTCCATGCTCCCTGCTTTCATCTCTGCTACCTGTCAAGGACTTCACAATTTCATCCTCCACCGAGGCATCCACCAATCCCGATCTACAAAACTACAATCAAAACCTACCTTCCTCGCATGGGCCTCTTTTGCGAAAGACTGCTCCTGCAAAACCAAGCGGCGCCGGACATCTTTCAGCTCCGCTGCCAACGTAGCTACGTTCTTCTTAAAGATCAACTTTTTCTCTGTTAAATCCTTGAGAAGTGGATCCACCTCTAGAGAAGATGAAGAGGCGGTCAAAGGCTCGACTTTCTCCGCCGCGGACATCAGCAAATCAGCACTCTAACATGTAAAGGAACGGGAACAATGATTAAGGAAGATGCCTTCAAAGCAGAATTCCCATTTTCCCTACAAGACCATTCAGGCAACAAGTGGACAGCTACTGGTCTTTGGACCAATTGCAGAGATCAAAGAACAAACCGACACTGTTTGCATTTAACACGCCAAAGCCGTAATTTTCACTGTAAAAATAGAATGAAGAATCATTTTCCACAAAAATGCATAATTTTTCCCTGGAAATCTCAAGAACCGCAAAATAATCACGAATGGTACAGCTACCGTTCCATAAACGGCAACCACAGGTTGAAGAAAGAAAAGTCAAACACGGAAATCACGAGAAGAGAGTTTCCTTACTTCAATGGCATCAACTGAGACCACAAAGCGCTGAAACAATGCTTCTGGTGCCGCAGATTTCCCTGCCGAAGGGATTTTTGACAAGAGAAAACTAGAAAAAGCGCAAGCTTTGCCAACTAGTTTACTCCTTTCCGATCAGAACTTCCCTGACTTCTTGCAGGGACAAAAAAAAACCTTTTTTTATTGTTGTAAGTCGCCACAAAACTCGATCGATCTTCAAATAAATAGAGTCGGTAGGGAGCAGCAGTTGCTCCAGATGATAAAATATTCAAAAAAAAAACACACAGCGTTGATTACTACTCCCCCTTGCTTCGCCACTCCTCAACGTCTTTGTCGACATAATTGTCCCACCTGTAGAAGAGCCTCCATCGGCCGCGGAAGCTAAACGGAAGAAAATCTATCCTCGCGGGGGTAAAAAGGAAAATATTTGTCTCAATATTTTCATCAATATATTTCAAAATCAATACGAAAAACAAAATTTATTATCTAAAAATGAAACATTCACTCCCAATATTCTCATTAATTCATCCTAAAATCAATATATAAAAAATAAATCATAAAAACTAATCTAATTAATCAGATAATAATCAATATATAAAAAAAATAAAAAAATCTAACTATTAACTCTCAAATACAACATTCAACATTTTATATATTAGGATTTTTTTTCATGAATTTAACTGAGTTGATAAATGTTATTGATTTATCCTATGAGATCTTAGAATCAAATTTCGAGATTAGCATAGCGTAAATCAACTCTGTATAATTTATTTATTTTATTTATTATTATTATTATTATTTATATTAATCTTGAAACGAAACAAAAATACGAGAGCGAAGAAAAGAAAACCTATATAGGTACACTCACCAAAAATGGTGACAGGAAGCTCAAATTCTCTCCTTTCCGCCTTTTTGACGGAGAAGAGACAGGGCAATCAAACGGCTCTCCCCAGCAGGCCACAGCTGTGGTTCGTGTCCGGACAAATCAAGAGCTACTGGCGCCTATAAAAATGGAAGCTACTGGTGCTGTGGTTCGTGTCCGGACAAATCGAGAGCGCCGCAAAATCCAAATTTTGGACGCGCAAGAAAATGACGTGGCGGCTCGGGTACA
>JBBUKS010016947.1:0-31939 GCA_038050645.1 Hedychium gardnerianum
TATATATATATTGCCCTCGGGGCAATGGTGCAATGGTTAGGCCCTCCAATGGATAACCAAGGGATCTAAGGATCGAATCTCAGCTGTGGCGTATTGTAGGAAATTTTCCGTGAGAAGCGGGCCTAAGAATGCTGGTCATTTGGATGGGCCTCCATTAGTGTTTCCCGATTTATCTTGGTGGCCAGTGGGAAACTTCTGTGGGGCCGGGCTGGTCACCCTAGGTATGTTATCCGACCTAATTAATCATTTTATATATATATATATGACAAGGTAATGATTTTGATGTTTGATAATAAGCTTATGTTGGCTCATAATGATGGCTTTTTCTTGGATATGAAGTTGTAATCTTTATTGCAAGTCATGAGACGAATTCTAAGCTTGATTATGTGCACTTAAATGATGAGTTTGAAGCAATTTGGAGCTTCAATTTAGATAAATATCAAACTTAAATTTTTCCTGAAGACATGTGAATTGTATATAGAATTTAAGGGTAGATTCTTGTATGAATAGTGATAAACATGTAGGTGTAGGTTAAAGTAGAATTTCATATGATGATTTTCTTTGGGCTCTGATCCTTTCACTTTTCCAACTTGCTTATAGTAGATCAAAACATTCAATCAGTTACCCTAAACTGAAATATATATAACAGAAACAGAAAGAGGAGCAATTGAAACCAAAATCAAGTCGCAAGAACATAATCACTGAGGAAAATCAAACATTACCGCAAAAGCAGGGTTGTAATAGTCGTCCTTGTGCAATGACTGTAATGTCCTAAATAAAGGATGTTCTTGGTTGTCATACCGCCCACCACATAAATCAAGCCCTCCAAGAAATGCTGTAATTTTTCTTTTACTTTTACCGGCATCTGTGTCTACAATCACTTGTTTCTGGTGATGGGTATAAATAGTTCCTGTTTCCTGATATCAAGAACATCAGATTAATTTCTCTTGTGAAATTTTTTAATAGAAGAGTCAATCAAAAAGGCCATAAAACATGGTAAAGAAAACCTATGCTATCTCTGTTCATTTGGTGTATCACTGTATCTTAATCTCAAGTTCTGGAGATTCAATTTATACTGCAATAGTACAAGTCAACAATAGATGTTTCTTTCTTCAGAAATTCCATTTGATCCAACTAGATGCTTTCAAATGTAGTCGCAGCTGACAAGATATCTTCTCAACAGATCTTGACTTCATTATGTAGCTTCCAATTCTCAACAGATCTCATAGTTCATTGATACTTAGTGAATAATATGTCAGTAACTTTGTTCTAAGTTTCCCTACATATATCTAGTTTTTCTCAACCTGTCTTAATCTTGATTGTACCTACTATGCTATCAAAGTTAAGCTAATTTAAATTTAACTCACTTTAGCTGACACCTTAAATACCATAAAAGTTATAGTGCATCTGCATTCAGGTTGTTAGTTGTCTGATGCCATAGTCAATTCTGAAACTAAATGCTGCAAGCATTATACTAAAAAAAAACTAAAAAGGCAATCTATGTAACTTAGAGACTTGAGTTTTACACATTCATATCCTACAGATCTGGTTGAAACTGAACCATTTCCACTTAATATGCTAGTGTGTATTAAGAAAGGGAACATCTTTGACAGCAATCATTAATCATACATCTATTACAATAAAGGATTGAGACTCTCATTGACAAATTGTAGTCTGTATAAAATAAATAGTTTAAGGAGCGAACATCAGTAGTGCATTCAAATTGAAATGTGCATAATCATGCATTTTTGAAGTTGCATGAAGAGTGAAAAAAAAAACTAATTATATGTTAACTAATGAAAGATTACATAATCCATGCAAATAACCTTTTGTTTAGCAAAACTATGTCGCTTCCCAGCTGAACGGGGGCAAAGCAACACTTGCACAGAGGAGTGTTTGAAAAAATGACGAGTTTCCTCATCATGGGTCCCCATGACACCGCTCTGCATATATAATAGTCTGAGAACAATTGGGAAGCGATAATAACTTCCACACTATCAAATGCAATGAAAGAATAATAAAACATGCAAAATACTACTTTGGTTTTGTTGGAATAATATATTATTTTTGTTGAGAAGAATAACTGTAGGTAAGAAGAATGATTTACAAGCATCTGCCGATTGACCAAGGAAGCCTTGTCACATGAAACAACAACATTGTGTTGATGAAAGGAGTAATAATAACTATGCAACAAGCATGTATGACTCCATGCAAGGAAATCACATAAGACACCAATTAACTAGCTGGTAGACACGATCAAATAAATCTGACAAGAAAAGTAATTTGGAAGTCTCAATGATTGTTCAACACTGTGCATAAAGGTAACATTACTATGTATTAGCTATTCTGGATTAAGGCCATATGAACCAACCAATCCTGCAAACAAAAGTGGCTTCTTTACAATTAATTACTTATACAATTATGCTTTAATCAAGAAAAAGCTTTTTGTGTCACAAGGATATCTAGGAAAGTGCACAAGCTCACATATACTTGAATCAATAACATAAGGAAAATAAACAATATAGACAAATCTAATAAGAAAGAATACAGATTCCTATCTAACAGTAAAAAGAAGAATGATAATCTGGTTTTTTCTAGCATCATTTAAGAAATATCTAGAAGTAAAGATGGAAAGCGCCATTTTGAGTTTAATAAATGAGGAAGGCATAGAGTAGCTGTTAAGAGTTTCTACCAATACTTTCATTCTTTTAAAAGAAAGAAGTAAGTGTTTCCATTTGCCACACTCAAGTTCTCTTCGGTAAAAGTGTACTCTGGTTTTGCACACTAAGTTTTTAGTTTGTAAATCCAAATTTTACATAATTTTGAGGGATACTGAGAACACTTCTTCAAGATGAATATTCGAGGGCAAAATTAGCTTAGGGAAACGAAGAAACAAATAAATAATGGAGGATATTTGGCACTACCGTACGAATACCCAAAATACTCCTCGAAGTTGGATCGTCCCACACAAGAAGCAACACTCTGACTCCTTCCTGAGACTTGGATTTAAGCAGATCCCCAAGAGTAGGGCATGAGTCGTGACCAGTATCCCTTACCAGACGAACTGCATGAAAAACTGACCATCCAATGATGTAAATCAAGCGACGGGCCTGGATGATTGCATCATAAATGTCACGCCAACACTTCCCATGAACATAATTCATCCCGTTTTCAAGCTTCAGCTCTGGAAGGCAACCATCTGAGACATGGGCGTCCTGGTAAAGTGTGACATTCCCACCTTTCCTCAGAGGGAAGTATGTTCCCGGCACGCCGCAGTAAGCAGGACCAGCACTAATCCCATGATGGTACATGGTGAGCTTCGCCACCGGGAAATACTGAATTGATAACTTGAGAACAGCTCCTGCCTTGCATTGTCTCCCATTTGAATCAAGAATAGGGTAAAATCCATCCAACCTCTCACCAGAGTAAATCCATTCTGCCGGGATAGAAACCGTCCCTATGAGTTGTGCCCCAACGATGTCGTTGTGCTTGACCAAGAACTCAACTTCAGCAGCATGGTGCGCTACTGGGAGATTGAAATGCTGCATCCAAACAGGATCCTCGGTGTTGCTCAACACGTAGGTACGGCCGATCGTGGCGCCAGACACCATAATGGTGACATAAGGGTCGCTGGTGATCGACGGCAACTGTCTCATCTTACCGCTCAAGGTGCTGGTCAGCCGCGGACCGAGCATGTCTCCCAGAGTCTTGGAGAATTGCTCCTTGTTGGGGAGGAACCGCGCCTCGCAAACCCACACATCGAGGCTTCCGTGGAGTAGAAGAACCTTTAGGGACGCCTGGCCTTTGTGGCTGGCGAAAGGCACCATTGGCTGCCCATCGAAGCTTGCCCCGTGAAAGTGATGCGATCCGGCGGAGGGGCTAGGGAGAGTCGCGAAGTGAGGGGAAGAAATGCTGCCATGGAGGGAGGTGACCGGGTGACCATACACCACCATATCCTGGAGGCGGCCATCGGGAAGAACCTCGATCGGCGACGAGGTGGCCAAGGATGAATGCCTAGAATGCTGGGATGACGCCTCGTAATCGGAGAAGCTGCTGGAGTGAGACGGCAAGACAAAACTGTGGTGGTGGTGGTGGTGAATCTGGTGATGGTGGTGGTGGAAAGAGAGGGGAATGGGATCGAAGGGAACGAAATGGGGAATGTGGTAAGGAGGACAGGGCTCCGGCGGAGGAGGATGGCGGAAGGAGCCGGAATGATTGAGGTGTTGGAAAGTCGGAGGGATGGCGACGGAGCCACCGCCGGAGAAGGAATTGGAGGGGAAGAGGTGGCGAGGGGCCAGATGTTGTTGGTACGGGAAGCCAAAGCCGTGAGGGTATGCGTCGCCGTCGTTCTTACCATGATCCATGGAGAGAGAGAGAGCGCCGAGGTCGTTAAGGAAACGCCTCGTGGTCGCATATTTGTTTAGGTGCGTTGGTTGGTTTGGCTATGGACCTATGGTGGAGGGTCGTTTCTGGCACTTGTTTCTAGCCGTAGATGAGTCTCACATTGAACGGCTGAGATGGGACGGAATGCTGCAAGATTTGAGTTGACTGAAGAAAAAAATAATTAAGCAGGTAGACTCGTTTTTTATTAAAGAAAAATCCTTTTAGATAATTAAAATTAAAATTTTAATTATTTATTAGAGGTCTAATTATTACTGGGGCGAGTTGACTGAAGAAAGACCATATAATAAGTAGATCCATACCATTTAATTATAATTTTCTACATAATTTAATTACTTTTTTTTATAAAAAATCATTTTTATATTGACAATAATATATTTCTAAGTCACATTAAATGTAACGTTATGGATTCGAGTCTTTCTGTGTATTATTTATATTGGACGATCGAATAGTCCAACCGGCATGATTGACTAGTTGCCACTGCTTTATATTAATGTTAGTTCATTCATATTGATATTAATATGTAGATATAATAATAAAATAATATTATTATAAATTAATATAAATGAATATTGTGTTCAATTTTTAAAAGTCGTTAATGAGTGAATTTTATAAAAAATAATTTTTGAATATAAAAAATAAAAATTAATATATAAATGAATAGTAAAATTCATAAATAATGAATATTAATATTAAAATAAATACGATACGTCTTAATTGAAAAAAAAAATATTAATATAATAAATATATGATATATTATTTAAATAGATGTTCGTTCAAATCGGATGTACGTAATGGAAGCTCCTGCAATCCAACGCTGCACATTTGAATCCGGAAAAGGTGATATCCTCGAGGTAAAGGTTTCAACTTTCACGTGTGGGCATGCGACGGGAAAGTGGGTGAAGAAGACCTCTACATGTGGACGCTCTCTGCACCACTAAGCGATCGCTCGAGCGAGAGAGAGCGTTGATCGAGCTGACAGGGCCTTCCCTAGATTAGGACAGTTTCCCTTCTAATTAAGCCTGCCCTGCTCCTCCACTTTAAGAGGACTGAACTGCAGTCGTGTCAAATCAAGAGATGCATCTTGTTACAATTTAGCTATGCATGAAAGACCGCCCAAAAGGTACCTGCGAGAAGGAGAAGGAGAAGAAGGAGAAGGAGCTACTCCTCTGCTACTCTATGAATATGAGCAGCTAAATTGTTGAGTGGTTGCAGGAGATGGTGAGGGGAAGGCGCCAGATTCCGGCGTTTGGCAACTGGGATTATTCCGACGATCTGCCCATCACTCAGCGCTTTGAATCAGCAGATGGAGATCTTGTCCAGTATGAAGCAGCGGCAGCCCCGGTGAAACCCGTCCTCTGCCAAAAGAAGGTACATGGAATTTTGCACGCGCACCGTTCAGGCATTGTGGTGCAGGATCTATGCAGTTTGTATTGCTCGTTTCAGGTGAGAAAGGGAGGAGGTGGTGAAGAGAGGAAGCAGCGAGCGTGTGAAGCGAGAGCGGCGGCAGAGAGGATGCCCGGGAGAGCTCCCAAGGCCGTGGACGAGGATCTCTACAAGATCCCACCTGAGCTCCTCTGCCGAAAGCCAAAGAGGGTATCGTAAACTAAACTCATGATCAATGACTAACTAACCATGGTTGACTCCACCAATCTCGAACTGTTTTGTTTTTTTCTTTGCTGTGTCTGTGTGGACGCAGAATTGGAGTCTGTGGCCGCCATGCCTGGGCCTCAGCTGTGTTGCCTAGCAGATTTGTATGGCGAGTGTCATGATGGTTTCTTGCTTCTGCATCCAGTTTCCTGTGCGTCAGACTGTCATTTCATCTCGACAGCAGAGAAGGATCAAATATTTGGTGTATTTTGCCCTGTGACTTCCCCAATTATTTAAACGCGTTCTGGAACTATTTGATCTTCTTCTCTGGCCATTGCCAAGCTTTCCATTTACTTATCTCATCTATAGCATTGTTATTCTTCATACCAAAGATTTAGTTATTGATAAAATTAACCAAACTAAAGTATATAATTTACCCTACGAAAAAAAATTAAATGATGCGCATCCAAATTCCAAGTGAGATCACAAGTTGTTCTTGCCATCTTTTATTTTATTCTAATTTTTCAATGTATAATTTCTTTAATTAGTTCCTTCGTTGGAATCCATTTCGGTTGTTTCGGAAGTCCTGAATCGCCTCCTCTACCTCTGCTTCCGTGCTCATGACGAAGGGACCTCGATGCACCACCGCCTCCCCCACCGGCCGGCCACCAATCAGCAGAAACCTCAGCTGCTTCTCCGACGACCGGTTCCAAACCTCGACCCCGTCGCCGTCGCCCAGTAGCACCGCCTGCAGCTCCGTCGCGGGCGGCGCGCCAGGGTGGCCGAACACCCCTGCCCCCTCGACGACGTAGGCGAAGGCGTTCCACGACCGCGGAACGCGCTGGCGGACCTGCGCGCCCGGCTTCAGCGTGAAATCCAGGAGCATGATCGGAGTGACAGTGTCGACGGCCGAGCGCACACCGTACGACTCTCCGACGATTACGGCGACGTCGAAGTCTCCCTTCTTGACCCTGGCCACGTCCCTGCTCTCGACTTCCATGCACCGTGGCTCCAGCCTTTACTTACGAATCAATAATGACAATTCCCATCAACAACATGAACCAAAGAAGAAAAAAACAAAACAAAAGAGTGAAAACAGTACATTTTGTGTTCGGAGGAGAGATTGATCCATAGCTGCAATGCTTTACTTTGGCCTTCTACGGCACTCATCTCAGAGTGAATGATCCCTCTGCCCGTGTTCAACCACTGAAGATGGAAGGAATCACATTAATATCAATAAATTTTCAGAGGCGAGATTTTCCGAGTTGCAGGAAACAATCACCTGCACATCTCCTGCTTTCAGAATGCTTTTGTGTCCATTGAAGTCTTGGGAAGCAAAGGCTCCCTGCAACAAAAGTACTAACTCAACGCCAATCACAATTTTCATAAATTTCACGGAGATATGTCGTTAGCTGGCTATTACCTCTAACATGTAAGTTATTGCTTCAAAACCTGTCAAGGAATTGTTGATCTTTTCAGATATCTGACAAGTAAACTACACGACAGACATGAGCAGTACAGACCTTTATGAGGGTGATCGGGAAATCCAGCAGGTGAAGAGACTGCAATCACAGAAAAGTTAAAACTGTTAGAAAGAACTCAAATTTGTACACAAACTGTGCATTTCTTTTCTTTTCTTACAAACCAGTGAACTCGTCTAGCAGGATGAAAGGATCCAAGAATTTAGCATCTTCCCTGCAATTCCAACAGCAACACTTCTTGACATGGAATTTAAAGGATCGGAGGATTGGAAGTAAATGGAATATCACGCTGAGCACCTTCCTATACTTCTCTTGATGGTGATGCCATCGCTCTCTAGCAGACACTGGGCAAAGACCACCTTCAAGACATGCCTGGGAACTTCAAAGCTTGGCGTCTCATGGTCCATTGTCTATGTCCTTTTGAGAGGAAGAGATGGGAATCAGAGAGAGGGGGAAAGATCCTGCTGCTTGTCTTTTACATTACCGTCAAGAATGCAATATATAGTCCGAAGATATGAAGAGGATCAGAAAGAAAACCAAAATAAAGGAGATGTACCTATTGTGGTAAAAAGGCGAAACGCTCGCCCCAGCACTCCCGTCAGTTTGTCTCAGGACTAACACGAAGGAGATAAATCACGGGGACTAATGTAGCCAGTCCGAACAGTGACTAATATATAAGGAAAGATGTACCTAGAAAATATGGATCTTTGTATTTAAGAGAGACGGAGGGGAAAGTCTAACAATAAGGAAACTGAGAAATAAAAATAATGTATTTGGTACCAAAATATCTGTCAAAATTAAAGCAACCATCAAACAAGAAATTATAGAAATATATATCTAATTGTTCGAAAAATACTTATAACTGTTTTAAAAATATTTTTTATTTTGCAAAAATCCAAAGACATGATAATGATGAAATTATCAGTTAATATTTTCTAGTTATTTTAATAATATATTATCGGGTTGCTAGGAATTAATTATTAGTAGGATAAATTTAGGAAGGAATAACAAATATGACAAACAAATAATATTCCATATCCATCAGGTAATTAATTATATATAATTAATAGCATACCATTACCATACATGACAAATAACATTCCATATATTTACCTTCCATTTATTCCAATGATTTTGATGATCCTCTATTTTTTTGTAATAATTTTAGCCAGAACAAAATTTCACCAATTTAATCAAAATTACTATAAATATTTGTATATTAAAAATACGCATTTTTAATCAAAATTTAATACTATTTTTTTTATAATTCAAGTATACATGTTTTGGATCTGACTAATACTAGAGGTGGACAACCTTTTCTCTTGATTCGTCTATTGAATAAATCTAAAAGAAAAGTTACTCTTGATCCTAGATAAATCTGGAAGCACGAGCTACTCTTGACACAATAGCCTAACATTATCAATAATTCGAGCATCGTAAGCATAAGATATGCCCTACGAGAAAATTAAATCCTTGTTACATGAGTTAACTACGTGTCTCTTAGTTGTGTCGGGGACTATGTAGTTTTGACCAAAACTATATGGGAGCAAAATAAAGTGCAAGAGACTTAAAGGAATGTGTATTGTCATTGCTTCCTTCATCTACTTCCTCACATAGTGCATTAAATCTGTTCAATTGACGTCTTCGGTTAATCGGTAAGTACATATCCAAATCTCTATTATTTATTTACTTTATCATTTAACATAAAAAAAACTCTTAAATTTTAGATTAGCTAATAATTTTTAAAAATGAATGCTATTTTAAAAAATCATCAGCCAACAATCGTCGGAAGCATTAGAGTTTGAAGCATCAGTATTACTTAAAGAACACTGCCTCAATATACTGTAAACTCGGATTTTTTGTCATACAATGCTCCTCCACTCCCAGGCTTTCAATTGCTACAAACCTTGTGCTAGAAGAAATGAAATGTTCGCCCTTAAAAGTTTATGATCTTGTTCTGCCGCAATCTCCTGGTTATACACAGAGGCCCCAATCAGAGTTCTGCACCACAAAATGAGCTATTCCATATACTTACCACACAAATGATCATGTCCAAAGCTGATCTGATCAGCAGCAGCAGTCTGCAGGCCTTCCCAAAATTCCGCAAGCTGAAACGATAATTAAATAGTCTTCTGTCAAAGATCTGGTTAGATGATCGATAAGTACTAGATGTTATCGCTGCATTCTTTTACCTGAGGGGTAGCATCCGCAAGTCCATCCATGGCAGCCAATTGCATTGTTTGAGTCTGAGGATTCAAGAACTGTGCTTCGAGGTCTGAACATGGATATGCTGCAGTGGCCATTTCTGCTGGATAAAGTGGCCCTGGCATTGTCCCACTCACTTGGTACTTCTAAATTAACAGGTATACACACCGAAGTAAGGTTGGAATCGCTTGAGCTGATGAACTCAGGAAGAATGATGGGGAGATTGCGAGAAACTTACTTCTTTTGGAAGGAGATTTTCCATGTTTTCGAGTTGAGGATTCAGTGTGGTCAGCTTCATGGAGAGGAACTGAAAGAGCAGAATAAAAGGGATTCAGGTAAAAATTCCAGCTCACGAGATCGATCTGCAACGCTGATACCTCGACTTGCTGTTGCAACGACTGCACGTAGTTTATGATCTCGTCGAGCATCACGGCTTTACCAGTAACCTGCGATCCGAATTTTAGTAGGGAAAGATCTGAAATTGCTGAAACTCGCAAAGGCGGCAAATTCAGTACCTTGTTGCAACCGGGCACGAGATCCTGCAGGAACTTCATCCTCTTGCTGATCTTCTCTCTTCTCACCTGGTTAAAAGAGAAAGAGGGCGATGAATCCATTGCAATATTGCAGTCTTTGAAACAAGAAAACACAAGTGGCAGATGAATATTGATTCCTTGTCTACTCACTCTCTCAGCTAGGCTGTGAGCATCAGTTGCTTGTCCTCTTCTTGCTCTTACGTGGATGTAATCCTTCGGTGGCTCAGGTGGCTTACTATCGTTATCTTTGCTGGATTTCTGACCGGTATCTCCGTTTTGCTCAGTCTTCGTCGTCGCCTCCTCTGCAACACCAGAATTCTCTACGGCGCCATTTGTTCTGCCTGATTTGCATCTCTTTGCATCAGAATTCTCTGCCATCTTCACTTGAAAAATTGTCAATTTAAATTTAACTGCAAAAATTTTGGCGAAGGAAGCAGCATGGAGAGGAAATTTGATAGTACATTTGGAGGATTGGTGGCGGATTCCTTTCCTTTATCATTTGCAGGGACCTTCCTTTTCTTTGAATTGCTGTCGCTGATTCCTCTCAAGGTCAAGGAAGATGCCTCCGCTGTAACCCGGTCGGAGGTCGACGATTCATCTTGCCCATCGCCGACCTCCGCCCCCTGCGGCGTTAGAAGTCTCCCAAATTGAGACCTCGTCTCCATCTCCAGTTGGGCGCCGCCCGTTAGACATCCAGTGAGAGACTTGCTGCTCGAGGCCCCCGGGAGCTGCACAGGAGTCTCCGGGAGCCGGAATTTTCCTTCGAAGTCAGGGGAGAACATTCCTCTACAGCGAGAAAGACTTGCGGCTCCATCCGCAAACCATTGGTCGTCCGAGAACGGCATGAAGCGGGCTCCAGTCTCTTGATTCACGGGAACTGGGAGGCCTCCCCGGCTATGTCGGCGATCCACGACGGAAAGGTTAAGCCGGGGAGGGGAGTTCAAGGGACTGCTGTAGCAAGAATTTTTGGCGCTATGGCGTTGGGAGCCCGTGGACATCTCATCGGAGTTGCATATGGTCTCCATCCGACCGATTATCTCTCCTATGACGGCGCCATCGGACGAGAGCATCGGGTGGGAGGGCGCCGGGGACGAGACGAGAGAGCTGAGCGCCGACTCCAAGTCGGCGTCGTGGGTCAGAGGCTGCTTCCAGATGAGGTTATGAAAGCAGCGTGATGATTTCTTGGCCGACCCGGAGTACATCGCCGGCGGTGGCTGGACGTCGCCGGAATGGCCGTTGGAGCTCCAAAAAGCTTCCTTTTCCATCGGGAAAGGCAGAGAGGGCCAAATTTAGTGGAAAGTTCGAGAGGAGCGAATTTGATAGTAGTGCAAGGAAGGGCGTAACTGTAATTTCACTTTACCAATTATTATATTCTGCATTAATTATACTAAAAAAATAATAATAATAATAATAATAATTTTGTTCTGCAATTGGTTGCACGATTTAATACAGAAGTACTATTTGTTGTGGGTGTAGCCAGAGACATGCCATGTCTCGGTGCGGCCACACACGATTAACGTCTTTGGCATTCAAAGTCACATATTTCTTGCACAACATTCTTGAGCCAAAAGGATGCACAGTAGGTTGTCTTTTGTTCTCTTCAAATTTTACACTTTGATCGATCAGTGCCATCATCTTGATTTGTTTCTTTCATTTTTTGTTTTCTGAAAGAGAGAGAAAGAGGCATCAAGGCTCCCTAGCTAGCTTTACAGTCTAAAATTCAATATCTCTCGAAGGGGAGCTGGCTTTTACTTTTAGCTCTCACCAAACTTCTCATGTGGCACTGCTTTTTTAATCTCTAGATGGGTGGTGGCTTTCGCTTGTGTGTCATCTCACCATTTTAATATCTCACACAAGGTCAAAAACCTCTTCAGACAACGAGCATCATCAATCTGTTAAAGGAGCTCAAATTATATCCTCCAATTGTCTAGTACAGTAGCAGTAAGGCCCAAATCAAAGATTGAATAAATAAATACAAAGAGAGAGAGAGAGAATCTGGTCAAGATCTAACAACCACCCTGCATGGCTCAACTTAATCATATATAAGAAAGAACTGCTCACCCATTCCCCACACATCCATCAGGTATCGATGTGCACAACCTGACGGCTGATGCAACTTAAGCTCCATCCCCTGAGCTTGAGACCTTTCGAGGTTCATGCACCTCAAACGTAAGTCCACCCCTCTCACTGTGGTGGATAACATGCAGTTCAATCATTGGAATACATAGAGGCATGTGTTGTGTAGCTTAAAGGAGCTAAAGGAGGGGGCATTTGGCTCCCTCCGGATAAGGGAGTGTCATTGGAAAGGGTGAAGTTTTACGTTTTATTATAGGCTGTGGCAGGAAGAATCAAAAGGCACGATGATTAGAGAGAGCTAGGTCTTTTGTTTATGGATCAGTGATACGGTTTTCTCATGCGACGTGACTGCTGGAAGTGTGTTGAGAAAAATGTGAATAAAAAAAGTGTCAGATGAAAAAGTCTCTCAATTGCGGCAAAAAGGCGAAACGTTCGTCTCCAGCGCCTCCGCCAGTTCGTCCCAGGATCAACACGGAGGAGGTAAATCACGAGAACTAATCTAGCCAGCCCGAACAGTGACCCGTGCATAAGGGGGGCAGGATGAAAAAGTCTCTCAAGCACGGCCCATAGGGATGCAAATTCAATATTTGAATTGCTTATGTGCGAACATGATCTACATATTTAATATAATATTAGATTGATCGGGAAAAATTGTAATTCTTCGACGCGTCCTTGGCCTTATCTATTACCTATGGTGATTACTGAAGCTTCTAAACAGTAAAGAGATAAGGGAGACACTAAAAATGAATGCAATTTTAGTGTTGTATATATATAAATCAACAACTTAATCCAGGGCAGCAAGGAATGGTAAGTCAGGCATGACGTGAGCAAATCAATATGATCTTTTATAATAGAATGCTTCAATACTTGAATACGTAGAGAAGCCAAAGATCTCGCTCTCAACCTTATATTTCCAATGCAACGTACTGAGAAATCGATCTTCACAAGGCCTCAAAAAGACAAGAACGATTTAGGAAGAGAGTTTTATATATAGTGGCAACAGCTCTTGGAGCCTAAAAAATGGGGAGATTGTTCCTTCCTCCCAGTCATAATGTTTTCCGCGCCCGTGTCTTCCATGCTTAGGCGCACACGCCGTCGTCGCTTGCTCGCTCAATATGAAGGTCTCCGTGCTTCTCTGCATCCTCTCTTATTTCCTCGCCATTGTTGGAGCTCAGCAACAGCTTACCAAATTAACTGCAGGTCTTTTAATTATGCATTCCATTTTTCATTCCCTTGTTTATTATTATTATTAGTAGTAGTATTATAAATCTTTAAAAAATCCGACAGATTGCGGGTTGGATTTGAAGGCATTCCCTTACAGTCCCGTAGGAGAATGTGTTCATCCAGAGTCTGGGCCAGTGAGAGTGTGGGGCAACGTCAACACCACCAGATGCTGCCGCCATGGCCTCAACTTCTTCTCGAGAGTCGTCGCCAATTACACCTCAGCGCCTAACCAAACCATTCTTCTGGATCCGCAGCGGTGGGCCGATTGCACCGCCCTCCTTCCTCACCGGGTCGATGCCTCCTTGGCTTCTTGTGGGTTCGACCAACTCCGCCAACCGGACTCTGCTTGCGCCACCCTCACTCCCTCCTCGCTTAACGCTATCGTTGCCCCTGCTTTCGAGTCACTCATCGCCACCTGTTCGGAGCTCAATCCTGTAACGTTCCTGAACGCTTGTTCGAACTGCACCGATAAGATCTCCGACGTGATACAGGCCGTCGTCAAGCATTTCCACGTTGATGGGAATGACAGCGAGAAGGCAGTTTGTAGCGTCGCCACCGTTACAGCAGTTGCCTCTTCTAGGATCGCCAACGACACTTGGACTGATGACTACTACCGGTGCTTGGCGGCCATGGATTCCCAAGGTAGACTTCGTTTCGCACATGTGGACATGCAGTTCCTGAGCTTTCGACTTCTGCTAATTCAACAAGTTTTTCTTCTTGTTTCTTTTTTAGATGTCGACACATCGGCGAGTAGAAAGCGTAAGTGCCATGATTCACTGAGAGTCTTCCTCGCTCGCCATTATCATCTCATGCGTTTGGATTTATTGCGTGCTCAGGTGATTTGGTCAAATACATACTGGCGATGATGCTTGCAGTGATGGCGTTTTCCCTTCTCATCGCTTTTTACAAGATCATTAAGACTAGGAAACGGCACGAACACAAAAAAGGTACACGTCCTTGTTCGATCGTCGTGTATTCTTTCAGAGATTGATACAAATAGATGTTCTTAATTTGCAGGCAGCGATGCAGCAGAGAAAGAGACCAGTGCATGGTCCGGCCTCTACCGATTCTCCAAAGCAGAGATTGAGAAGGCAATCAACTATAGCAGCGGTGGATTCCTGGGCGCAGGCAGTGCAGGCCAAGTCCACCAAGGCGTGCTTCCCAGCGGGCAGCTCGTGGCGATCAAGCACATCTACACCACCGCCACCAACCGCTTGTTCACTCGGGAAGTCGAAGGCCTCTCCAAAGTTCGACATCACAATCTCGTCTCCCTCCTCGGTTACTGCGATGAGAACGGAGATAGGTTTCTGGTCTACGACCTCTGCTCCAAAGGCAACTTGGCACAGAAATTAAGTATAGTTCTGCCATTGTTGTTCTCAGAATGCACGGCGGAGCAGTACTGACTTGGTTTTCTTGCAGGAGGAGAGAGTTGTCTTCCATGGGAAAAACGGGTTGAGATCTTGAGAGATTGTTCGGTTGCGTTGAGGTTTCTTCATACCCACCCTGATGGATGCATTGTCCATAGAGACATCAAGGTGGAGATTTTCTGGAGCTTGCTGGATGGCAAACTTTCTAGTTGATTGAATTCCATCTTTTGTGTGTTGGTTTTCAGCTCACAAACATTCTCCTGACGGAGAAGATGGAACCCAAACTTTCCGACTTCGGCCTGGCGAAGATGGTGGGCATGAAGGAGACCCAGTGCTTCACTGACATAAGAGGAACCATTGGCTACATGGATCCAGAGTACATGTCGAATGGAAACCTCACCTGCTCCAGTGACATCTACAGCTTCGGAATTGTAATGTTGCAAGTTTTGTCAGGGCGCAAAGTGATCGAACTGAACACCCAGGCACGAGATTCTCTGACCAGAGCGGTATGAAATTAACCAAAAGCAGCATCGCAGTGTCTATCAGCTCATGATCTGCTGATTGATTGAAAACTATGTCTATGCGTGCAGGCCAGGGATGCGTCGTCAGGGAAGCGGCCGCTCACTGACTTTGTCGACCCGTGCCTCCAAGGACAGGTGAATTTGGACGACTTCAAGTCGATCTTGCGCGTCGCTGTTCTCTGTGTGTCAGGTTCGAGCAAAGGGCGTCCGCGGATCAAGGACCTTGTCGAAGAACTAGAGAAAACATGCAGTAACACATCGAACAAAATGGTTGGATCAACAACACTTTGTCTTTCCTTCATTAAAATTTCTATTATTTCTACTGATATATGTGTGATGATGGATTATTATGCAGCGTGAAGTAAGCAGACAATGTCAATCTCCAGAAGTAATTGAGGTGGAGAAGTATAATACGAGTTTTGTTTTATAAAACATTGGTTTATCATAAATCTAAGATCATACTGTTTATTTTGGATAGGTTTGAGTTAGATTGGATTGCTTCGGATGAAGGAAAGAATAAATGGAGGAAATCAGTGGAATCGCGATTCCATGGCTGAATTATATTCGTAGCAGCTGAAGTTGAAGTGATTGTGCTGTTCTTTTTGTTGGTATACAAAATTAGGTTATTTCTGGCTTCGTTATCTGTGAATAGATGATTGAACCTGTTGATGATTAGGGTTTGATTTACACTTTTTTGTTGTTGTTGTGCTATACAAGTTTACAGTCTTTTGTTGCATGGAGTATATCTTAAATTATACAGGTCTCTTATTTTATATAAAATAACTAGGACAGAATCAAACATTCGTGAACAAGTTTGGTATTCAGTTTGATAAGAGTTTATTTATGTTCGTTCAATATACACAAGATCAATTAAACAAATAAGCTTGAACAACTCATTAAACTAAACAAACAAGCTTGAACACATATGTGTTCAGCTCGTTAACGTTCGTGAACAACGTTCGTGAACAACGTTCATGAGCAATCATATTCATTAATAAAACTCTTATCAACATACTAAATAAATAAAATAAAATAAACAAATAAGTTTGAATTATCAAACTCAATAACCAATCAAACAAGCAAAAATTTCAAACAATCAAATAAGCTTAAATTGAGAGCTAGATAACATCTAAACGAACCAAACTCAAGCCAAGCTTGAAGTGAGAGCTTGATAACATTTAAACGAACCAAGCTCAAGCCAAGCTTCAAACAAGCTCAAGCTTATAAAAAATAAACTAAGCCAAGCTTGAACGATCATTTCAAAAGCTTGGTTCATTTTAGGCTCGGCTCGGCTTGGCTCAGTTATCTTATCAAACAAGCTTGAACACCCCAAAGCTTAGCTCGGCTTGACTTGTTTACAACCCTATTTCTTAGTTATCACTACTTGTTTTATTATCTTTTTATCTGTGAGACATTTACATTGTCACTTCTTGTTTACGAAATACAAGAATTTATCGAGAATTTTCTATTTAATGATTGGAAAAACATTCAGGGTGTAACTCCAAATAATTGGGATTTTATGTTTTATTTATTGCTGTCATAATAAGTGAAGGGACCACATTAGAGTTGAGATGCCAATCACTTTCCAAATTGAATGTGTCAATTGCTTTGCTACTTGAAATTCTTCGCATCATGTGGAAACCCACAAATTAGTTTACCAATTCCATCTTGGTCAGCCGTTGAGTGCCATAATTTACTAATGCAATTATGGTCTATGAAGGATGAGGAAACTAAGCGATATAAGCAAAAATAAATGAACTTCCTATCATGAATTTATCATGAAAAGGTAGGAAATTGGAGATCCTCACAGGTAGAAGCGTGATTCATAATTCTCAATTTAAGTGGTATGTGCCAAGTTGAACTAGCATGACTGTCTTGTTGCCACCTCTGTTAGTTAAGGGATCACATTAGTTGATTCATTATATTAAATTACCATTTTTAGGAACATGTTAAATTTATCTTCTTGAAAAGATTTAGCACCCCATCATCGGGCATGAAAACTTCAACAAACCTTTATAACAGGCTGCTGCTGTCAAGTTAGAACTACGTGGGGGCGACTGGAACAGAGCTTATTTGCAAACAGATGGAGAGCCATGGAAACATCCTTTAAACAGGGAGCATTCCACATTTCTCAAGGTAGAGCGGGTCCCCTTTCAATCACAAATGATAAGTGGAAAATAATATATTCTCCTCGACGATGAGGAAGCTCTAGTATCATAAGCAATGTTGTATCTTGTGATATTCTTTTCCAATTTTTATCTGACTCCTAAAATATCTAGGAAGTAGCTAATCTTTTGTCATATGAGATTGTTGTAATCGATGTGTGAGAAATCAAGGTGTAATGCAATTGAGCAACGAGGCCGCCTCTAGTGTAAAATGGGTTATGATGTGAACGGTTAGGACATGTGTTTAGTGTGATGAAGATCATCTAATAGTCTAGGTCCATTGCCCTTCTTTGGCAGTGGTGTTGTATTTGTTTGAGGATTGCTTATTTCTGATCAAGATGGTTTGGTGTGTCCATATGTGATCTACAAAATTACTTGCTTTATATTTCATCCATCCGTGCCTTTTATTTAGTCCTCGATATTTGAAAAGAGTCACAAAACTTTATATAACTTCTGTAAATTAAATGATAATTATAAGATACATAATAATGACAATAATTTAAAAAATAAAAGGAGGTTGAATAGGATTATTTTAAATTGGATCCAAGTCAATTAATAAGATTAAATTGATGGTAAGATTAATATGAGTTCTATAAACAATATCTAATACATTGTGGCACGAGAGAAGGGTTATTAATTAATAAACAGAGCAGATGGGTCGCCCGAGAGTTACTCGAAGGCCCACTGGTTCTCCCTGCGAACCTCTTTCTCTTCCTCAGGGGTGAAGTCGTTCTTGATGTTGAATGTCTCGCGAATCTCTTCAGGAGTCTTCCCCTTAATCATATCAGCTACACTCTGACATAACAAATCCAGCAGCCCCTTAATATCCATGTAGTTTGCAGCCTGAATTCACCAAAACATGTTATCAATACAAAAATAAATCTTCAGAAATCATAAGAAACACAATTTCAATAATTCCACAACAAAAATCTTAACCGAACAAAAAGATAATTGGGTAACGAATGAATTTGAAGGGGAGAAGGTTCAGAAAAGTATCGAAGTTCACCAAAGTGAGATCGAATAGGGTGGCCTGGTCGACGTTAACGAATTTGGCATCCCAAGACTTGAGTTCTTCTTTGTCGTCGGAAGACTTGGCCGGGTCGACATCGACGTGCTTCCGGCAGTACTCAATGACCTTGGTGAGGATCCTGGAGGTGACGTTGGCGAGGGGGATCGCGTCCTCTGCACAGCCATCCTCGACCATGTGCTTGATGGTCTGCGACCTCATGGCCACCGCAGCGTCCACCTCGAACGCCTCGCCGTCGGAGCTCAACAGGGTGATCTTCTTGTCCATGGCAATCGGCGAACGCTCGAATCGAAGGAGTAGGCGATCGTCGGAGGAGACGGAAACCCTAACGAGGTAGAGGATTCGACGAACCAACTAACGAAGAAAATTAAAGCGTCGATAGAACCACAATGGAAAGCAGGCCGGGCAGCGCTTTATATAGTGCTTGAGGGGGAACCACGAACAAAAAAACTGCCAATTCTCTCGTAATTGAATTCGTCGTATTTTGGACTAGTAAAACTTTTATTATTATCAATTCATAAATTTACAATCGAATTTAGAAAATAAAATTAATGTATTTTGTTAAATTTGGATATGGATCATGGTCATAAACTTCAAATTTTCTTTAATTATACAAATTTTCTTAACAAATCATTTAAAACTCTTAACTGAAATTTGTGATTTATTAAAATCTTGTAAAATCAATCAATTATAATCAATCTAACAAATCAAAAATATTTTTTAGACATTTTTTTTAAAAAAATATCCTTTAATTTTATTATCTTCATATTAAAAAATATTACTTAATTTTTCATCTAAAAATATCCTGGTATAATTTTAGGGTAGTCAAAATTGTTCTAATATTGAAAAAAAAGGAAATTATATATATATATATATTATCTTTCTTTAATGTAGAATGGAATTATTTGTGTTATAATACCGGAATGTAAAGGAATAAAAATTGCTCTTTAGGTTGACAAGCAACGTAACTTTTAAGAAAGTTGCGCATTAAATTATCAATCAACCTAAATTTTTAAATAAATATTTAATAAATGGATTCATTAAATTATTATATTAATAAAAAAAATATCCCACTAATATAAGTTATTAAAATGAATTATAGAAATCACTAATAACTTTTTGAGCACCTAATTAAACCACTGATATTTTTAACGGCTAGGAAGTTTATTAAAGTTTGGAAATTATCATAAATAAAAAGCACAAATTATCTAACTATTAAATAGGAAAATATCATATTACGATACATCTCAAGATCTTCCAGATCACCCATTAATTTCAGACTAAAGAAATGACAAATATGCAAAACAAGCAAGAGATTCCAATGCCATATAAATATCGAAATAGTAGCTATGAGTAATTGCATCACTTAATTTTCCTCGCCTTTTATCTCCCAAGAAGCAACCTCGCAGAATTCGGGCTGAATATGATCTGTATGACTAGTCTTACAAATGAGATAATAAGAGTAGAAACAGCATTTGCAGGTGGATAGAAACAAGTATATAATGAGTGAAAACATAATAATTAAATTTCGCAACGCCGTGCAGAGTGCAGTGAACTATCATGGCTTGACAGTGCTTTGCATTAAACTATGCTCTTAGATATTGTAGATTTATTGTGTAGTTACATAACCCGTGCAAACCTTGCGGCTCCACAGGAGCATATCTTCTCCAAAATCTTTGTGAATGCTGTAATATTTGCTTGTGATTTGATTTTTTTTCATCATCAGAACTTATGGAACACCGCCATCACCAATAATAACGAATAATTTATCCTATGGAGAACTGCTGTAATTGTATGAGTTACTGCTGTTTCCTGAAGAAGGGCTTCTGACAGACGAGGAGCTTCTCATCGCTGCTACCATCAAGCTCCATCAAGCGAGCATCCCATCTCAGTTGCGTGGTCAATGATCTTGCAGTTTCGACAAGAAGAGTTGTATCACGAATTATCACCCACCCCTACATGTTTTCCAGCATCAATATAGGATTTAGTTCGATTATTGAGGTCAACCAAATAGTTACAATAGCTCAGAGCAAGGTCCAAACCAAGATGCATAGTATAAGCTAGCCCAGTACTTAATATGCAATGAGAATATAGAATTATCATTAAAGAAGCTGCTTGTGCATCACCGAGAGATTATTCCTGACTTATGTGATTATTTCAATTACACTGAAATAAAAAATGTAAATGTTCACATATTTTCTTCAAAATAAACAAGGGTGGTCCAATCCAGTTATAGAAATGCAATCGATGACAAAAAATGCACATTGAGGAATGGATAATTGTTTTCCAACAGTAGCAAACGTTGCACGCATCAAATCTTCTTTTCAAAAATATTGGATAATGAACTTAATTATAGAAATTTGCAAAAGCTAACAAATAACTTAGATTAAAAAAGGAAAACCCAACTAAGCCATACCACAAGCAGGTGCTCTCCACCAGCAGTACATGTGACATCCTACTTTAGCCTCAGAAGGAAAGTTATGGCTTAAGTTGGATCACTGGTGGTTGAGTCTAAAAAGGTGAATTTATTAGCTCTCATTCAGATGAATTGAGAGACCAAATGGTGGTTCCATGAATCTGCTTAGATAACTGTAGCAACCTACTCAACATGAGAGAATTTACCCATTAACCTTATGAGGCACAACCACTAACCAGTAACTCCAAATGATCAAGCCCAAGATAAAATGATCAACTTGCCTAAGTTGATAATCCTCTTCAATTAGCCCACAACTTCTAGCGTGCAGTACCAAATATTCACCTATTGACTTTTCTTTAGCCAAAAAAGTGCATATAACCCAATTGAAGAGATTTGCAACCAATAACAGGTACCTCATGTTGACAATGAAAAGACCAGCTGAACTAAATCGTAACAATTGAAGGGTCCACATAGAAGGTAGGACACAAAGTAGCAACTTGTTGATTCACTTCATCCCCATGTGATGTGCTAAAATTTAACCAATTAGGAAGAACTATGGAATCAACAAAGATGCAAACACAGTGGTTTATATCTTCTTCTTGTTGAGAAATTCTTTTAGTAAAACAGCAATGCTTGAATATGAGAAACAAATGTGGACCATGTGGTGAGCAACTGAAAACTAGTAAGATGAGACAATAAAAAGCAGCAAGTGGCAGAGTTTACCCAATTTACTTCCTACCACATGTTTATAAGTTGTAACTTAGTGCTAGTCACTCTATGAAGATATTATTTCTTTCAGTTCTCCATTACAGGACTTGCAGCCCTGTGACAGTCAATAAACTCGATATTTTATCTCCATGAAAGATACAACAGATAGATTGTTAATGTCGAGGAATACAAGCCGTAATATTCGTTATCTTTTAGTGTACCTTAATCAACAACTTCAATATCCTGATAAAATGCCAAAAATTGGTATTTTAGACCAAAAATATTCTATTATGGGGAATTTTCAGCTAATACCAAGAATAACTATGTTTGAAAAGTAATTTCATCGCAAAAGGTGAAAAGAAAAGGCATACCTCAGGTCGTAGAATGCGATCAATCTCTAAGAGTATATCAAATGTGGAACACCTATGCATTTGGCGAGCTTCAAGTGATAGCAATCCTTCAGCATGCACCATATCATAAGTTCTTGGATATGTTGGGAAGGCTTCACACCTAACGAAAAGTCTTAGATAAGCTCATGATGGATAAATAACTAGAAGAGCTACATTAACTATTATTTTATCAGGATACTTAGCAACTTTCAGTAACGAACTGAATGGAAATAAGAACTATGATAATTCATTAAGAATTACAGCAGTTAGATGTGAGTTTTGGAGATTGAGCCATATAGCTTATTGAAGGGGAAAATGGAAAAAAACAATCTGCTTTAGTCCATCATAAAGCTACCTTCAAATGGAAGCATAACATGAAGTTCAACAACCGATGACAGACACAAGTAGACCAGCTGTATAATTTCCTTTTGTAATTTGTAACCCAAAACACACCATCATCTATTTAAAATCTTCAGTTTCTAAATATCATCTCGAAATTCAAATTTAAAATATTTTAATTAAAAATTCATTACTTAGTAAAATATCTTCAACAAATAGCATACATTGTGAATCTTTAACTTGAGTATGACAACTAATCCAGTAGTTGCTACTGGTACAAAAATAACTAGCTCTGGATGTAAGGCAAATAATTACTAGCCACTCCTTTCGTTTTTTAAAATTCACCACAACAATTGTCTCAAAATTCTATCTTCAGCTTCTTTTTTGAAATCTCTTGCAATATTTTCTTTCGTTAATTATAATACCAAATAAATAAAATTAATTTGAATTTTAGCAATTTTCTTTCCCACTCCCACCCCCTTCGTAGAGCGACTCATTGTTACTACCACCATGAAACAAGATTATTTATCTCCCTTTTTCTCATAAACTTACTAAAAAATTTCCCTCCATTCGTGTAAATGAAAACAGATATGTACAAGTTTGAGGATGAAATAGACCAAGAGTGTGTCTTTAGAGTGCAATACCAGTCATGTTGAACGCCAATAAAACCCCTGTCGAAAATCAGAGGAAGATAATTAGGGCCATTTGTAGGCACAACGTTCATCACCCATGCAGATTTCCCAGCATCCAACAAAGCAGCGTTAAAACCTCCAAAATGAGCATTCATGTCAAGAACATTTCTAAGCATGTTAAAAGGCGGGGAGGGTTCCTCATCGCCAGGTCTCTTTGGATGATCTGAGAATATCAGAGGTGACAGAAGTGACCAATAATTATGAATCACTGAATTCCAATTTGCAGCATCCTCGGCTAAGTCCTCTGGATGTAAACCTGTTGAGTGAAAATATTTTAACATTTCCATATAGAAGATGACATAATAATAATGTTGATACAATAAAGAAAATCTATCAGCTAGATCTGATATTTACCATATAGATCAAGTTCAGTTGAGTTCAATCTCGCTCGAGAAGGCCAAGGAGTACGATACTCAATGGGAATCCATCGCTGACTTCTCATCCCTGCAATGCATGGATTTAGTGGTTGATAATATGGAGATTCAACATCATGGCTTCTGCCACAAACTGCAGGTCCAGCCTTTCTGCAAATAGAACACATTTTTTAATTAGGTACCGTGTACGGAAAAGGGCAGCAAAAGAGATTCAACATAATGACTTCCCTTATGAAGGAAATAACTCAACATAAGCATCAGGGGAAAGGGAATACCGGGAACTGTAACATTTCTTTCTGCTAGTCTTCTTCCAGACAATTGTTTCATCTTGTTGTGACAACATATCCCAGCAAAGATTTTCAGCAAAGTCACGAATTATTGACCACTTCTTTTGATTTTCTTTATCACGCAGGGATCTATGAGTATTCATTTGGGAAGTCCAGACAAAATAACCCCCAGGTCTCAAAAGTCTATCAACTTCAACTAAGAAGAGACCATCTGCAATTGTATCAATGTATCAAAAAACAAAACAAAATGCTTAAATAAAATCCTCAAACATTGAGAGATTAAGAGCAGTATTCCTATTACTTCTGAACAAGAAACATCAATCTAAAACAGCTCATAAGCTCAGGAGACTGTAAAGCTACATGAGAGTTTGATATGGACTTTGCTTATATCAATTTATCAATCTTTTAATATCTTTTCATGGGAAACTATTCTCACAAAGGGGAGACTATGTGGTTTGTGCATCAACTTAGCTAGATCAAAAAGCCAAATATTGAAAATCTTAGCCAATCCTATTTGTTCATGAATTGAAAATTCCAAAATCCCAAGTTATCAGAGTCAACCTAGATTGATATAGCCAATTTTCTTTAAGTACTTCACTAAATATTAATACATTCCAGCTGAATGGCCTACTGGTCTGATCGTCCAACCAGTAAAACAGTAATCCAGGGCTCAACAAAAATGAGTTTCCAACCAAGGTATAATATCTATGATTAAAATTAAAATAAAATTGCAGGTGTAGTGGCCCTCAGCATCAAAAGTAACACAGCTAAATCTAGATACCTAGCAGATGGCTTGTGAAACAGAATTCTCAAGAAAATAAATTTGATATATGCCATTACAAACCAAATGAGGTCAATTGCACATTGCAGCAGAGCAACATGGGTTATGGACAACATGGCTTATTAGTCATGCTGACACTTGTCCTTGGCTAAATTCAAGGGCTTTGTTTAATTGTTTTAATATAAATTTACTTGTCAATCCTGAAAATTAAAAAAAAAATTGCTAAGGTCTCTTCCAAGAAAGAGAGAAAAATAAGCACATCTAAAAATGTGATAAGTTAATGCTTACCATTTTTATCCCACTCAACCTCACATCTTGCACAGTGCAACATATCAAAGGAAAGGTAAGGAAACGGCAATTGTTGTGTTGAAAAGGAACCAATCAATGCAGGAATGCCTCTCTCAAGTGTGAGTTGGACTTGACTACCTGATGTCTCATAATTTGCAATGCACATAGTCAAGAGTTGTTTGGAGAAGAGATGTGCTCCAAAGCTACCAAAACCACATCCAACGTCTAAGACAGTTCTTATCTGGAAATTAATGAAACCTTGTTACTGGAGAACCACCAAATAAGTACAAATACACACATAAATCCAACAAGTTAGATTATGAAATCCATCGAACTAGACACGATGGGAAGCAGTACTTTACACTTAAACATGATTTAACTGACAGATCAGCAGAAGTACACAAAGGAGCTTCTGGGACATATATTGTGTAAGGAAACAAAAAATCTAGATATAACAGGAAGCTCACAATTTATCCTTCACAATTACAATAGCTTCCAGATATACTTCAAATTTTCCTTGACCTTTTATGACTATAGTTTAAAACTCGAGTTTCAAATGGCTCTAAAGAGAGATAATTCATCAATTATCCTAATAAACCCACAGACAAACTAAGCAAAAATGAGTTCTTTCATAGCACAAATTCATGATGATTTACAAAAGGAGAGACGATAACTTTATATGCAATCAAGAGCAACACTCATGCATTAACTTGGCTAGATGTTGGATACCATAGATAGGAATGTAAAAATGATTTGTGCCCCGAGAAGAGAACAGACTGCAACTCATAGACAAGAATTAACCTTGTCTAATTGTTACTATTTAGAGAAGTAGAATTAGCAATGAAGTTATGTACACTAATCAATATCTCCTTTAGTTCAATTTTCTCCCTTACAGTTACAAAAGAGGACACGACCAAATAGACAAATAGTTTAGTAGAAACAAATACTAACCCCAGCATCAATGAAATTAGATTCTTGCAACCCAATCATCTCGGCTATTTGGTGGGTATAATCTTCTACACCATCAACCATGATGGAGCCAGATCGGAAGGAGATTTGTTCTTCCTCCACCATCATCCTACCAATGCACAGGTTATTGAGTGAAATGCTTTAAATGACTATAAAACATTACAAATACAGTCTACCTCTTTGTCAAGCTGCCAGAGGAGAACTCTTGTCCAGTGATCCTGACATTATCCTTCCAGATCAAGTCCCTCCCACTTGGCCACCTTAGTGGAATTCTATAATTCTTTGGAGATAGAACTAAACAACCCAGCTTGGTGTCGTGTAAACATTTTCTCTCGTACTCAATTGGTATCGCTGGATCTACAGAATCTAGGTTCTCTGAGACATTGTTATAACAAGGCACATAATTCTCATACTCAGGTGGGCAAAATTCTAGTTCTTTCAATCGTGCAATACCGAGGGAAAGCTCTCCAATCTGTGTGAGATCAGCGACAACCTGTTCTTGCAGTCGCCGATAGTGGTGATAGATATTACTCCTGGGGGTGGTGGAGATGGAGATGGCCCAATAGAAGGATCCAGAGAGGGAAAGTACTACTAAGAAAAATAGACTCAGCTTAAGAAAAGTAAAAATAAGGCTTTGCCGGCTTCGATTTGCCCCAGAGGTGCTCAGGGATTCATGGTTAAATCCATTCTCTCCCAGATCCTTCCCCTGGAAGCTCATGTCAAACGGATCATGCCCTGCGGGGCTGCTGCTTTTTCCGCCACCAGAAATCCCACGGTAGAGCGGTCTCGACATCACCTTTTTCCCAATACTCACTGGAGTTCAGCGAAAACTCAAGTTAAAACTTTGCATCTAAAAAAAAATCATGCTAGATCCAACAAAAGAAAAAGAAAAGGAAAATAAGAATCTCCTTTTTCACCAACTAGGAATGTGAAAACAGGAATACATCAATAGGAACGAAGCAAGAAAAGAGTTTGGCCAGTCACGCTTCTTTGAACCGCATTAAATAGCTATGGAATGGACCATCTACCTCATTCTATGGCAAAAATATGGTAAAAGGGGGAATTACCAATCTCGCGTTCAAGTTCAGTATAGTAAGCAAAATTAGCATCTTGGTTTCAGTTTCCTACCTATTAATGCCGCCCAATCGATTCAGACACTCCGATTGCAACAGCTCAAAACCTAAGGCACGAAACAAACTCACTCAAGGAGCAAACTTTACACAAAAACGGACACGGTAACGGGAGAGCAAACGACGGAAGGGGGAAAAAAACACCTCAATTTTCTCAGAACGATGGAGATCTAACCAGCTCTGCCTTCACGCGAACCTGACCCTCTCATTTTTTTCTTCGATCCAGATCTTTTCTTTCGTCTCTCTCTAGACAGAATTGCAGAGAGAGGGTAGAAAAGGACAGAGGAGATGAACCTACCTTCTGCGTCTCACTCGCTGCTGCTCTCCTCCCCTTCCTCCTCTCTCTCGCTCACGGGCTCCCCTCGCTAATGAGATCCGCGTCGCACTGAACAGCTGTTTGAAAGCGTCATTATTTAGTTATAGCTTTCAAATTCTGACCAGAATTTCACTTAAATATAGAATAAATATCATTTTAAACCCCCTACAATTTTATAATAATTTAAAATATCATCCAAACTTTCCTTAGTGAAATTTAATCGATAATAAAAGTACTAAAATATTTAAATACATTTTTTTAAAAAAAAAATCATTTCCTTCTCATTCTTTTTCCCTTCTCTCTTTGACAAGCCAAAAGAATGAATATATATTTAGTGTAAATTTAAAGGATTTATAAAATAGATCTCATCAAATAGTATCATGTACAGCTATCAAAAAAGAGTGCTAATTCCACTAACTTGTGCTTATATTTTTTGATTGATTTTTTTGGAGGGCCTATAATTTCTATTATAGTAAAGGTACATTTAAATAAATAAATAAAATATCAATTTGGCTTTACCAAAAGAATAGAAACAAAACTAGATGCCAAAGAACAAAAAAGTCCTAAAATGTTGTAAGGTCTTTTTTCTTTTCAAAGAATAAAATTTAATAATTAGAAATAAATAATTTTAAATCTTTATTTTTAAAATCTAATACTAAAATATAAGACGGACCTCTATCATGGATTGCTTACAAATTCCATGTGTTTGATAATGAGCGAGATGGATGCATGTGACTCCATTACTCTCTGAGTAGCGTTTAGGTCCCCTTGATGAATTGACTAATGTAATCTTATTAACGCCTACCGACACTTGGAAACGATCTTAATCCTTCAACTAATCTCCGTTTCAAAGATTGAAAGAAACATTATTATGAGAAGGTGAACACACTCATGTATCACAAAAGATATCTCACACATGTAATTGTAGTGACATATAATAAGAATAGTGGAATCCAGCTCTGCGACTCGTTTGGTGGAACATCATTAAAGGCAATCGACACAAGGAGTGGCTAGTTTAAGAAGTGGAAGATTTGAGTGTGAAGAAGACATAAACATTGTAGTGGGGGAGTTGATGGTCCATTTGCTGAAATTGACGCCGAGGTCAACGTCAAACAGCGACTAAAGAGGAATAAAAGTCAAGGTTTTACACATGGCCATGTAGTTGTGCAGCCAAGTGAGTGTAAAAAGCAATCTATGACGGATACCATTCGGTCAATAAAAATTCGCCTGTTGTTGGCTCCCGTTTGGTGAATTTTGACCTTAACCTTTGACTATCTGCGGAGAGAATGTCGGGTAGAAATCTACGGAGGGCCAGTGCAAAGACCACGGAATTTCCTGCTCTGAACTTTGAAGCACATGCTTCTATATTAAACATGTTTTATATGAGTAACAATGAATGTTATTTATGTGCAGGTTGAATTATGAATATCAAATCCCTGACATTCTCTCTGACATTTTATTTTTTTCTTTTCCAACCAGTGGAATCACAAGGCTCAAAGGACAAGCAAAGAAAATGCTCCATTCAGTATTTTATTTCATAAATCAAGCACACCATAAAATTCTTTTTTCAGCCAAGAAAAAAGGATCATGAAACTTACAGACTGATCATGATTACATTATTTTGAAAACTACTACTGATATTTCATTGATTTTATGAACTCATTTGAGTTCCAACATGAGAGAATTTCTGTTGGATGATTTGTTGTGCTTCCTCGACTAGTTTCTTTAACACTTCAGCAGCAGGCAGAATTTCCTTGATCATGCCAACACCTTCACCAGCATACATAACCATGCAATCCAAATCACCTGTTGTCGTCGCATTTGGAACAGTACCGGCAAATCGGTGTATCTCCTTCGGCTGTCAATGAAAGGATCGTTAAAACTGAATAATGTAATCAATGAATTATACTAATAGCTCACCACGCCATGAATTACTGCATGACCAATGACAGGTTGATTTTCCTCATTTTCATCTTCTGGGAGATTTATCCACTCACTGTAGAAAGGTGTTCTTAGCACACGATGCGGTGCGCCAGGCCATCTTGAACGGCCAAATACATTTGTGTAGTTTGTCTCATCGTATTCAAGCAGCTTTTGTTTGTAATAAGGGTGTGCAAAGCTTTCATGGGTTGCAAGAAACCTGTATACAGATTTCCTGAAAAGATCAGAATCATAGAGAATGAAGAAATAAGAGTTTGAAATGGGAAAAACAATAGTAGACTGAAGACCTGGTCCCAAGACAAACACCATGAGCACCGAGTATCAAAGCTGCAACATAACCACGAGCATCTACAATACCTCCCGCAGCAATGACAGGAATATCACAATCTGACACCAAGTCTACTACTCTTGGCAGTAGTGAGATCAATCCATCCTGCAAAAGGAAACCATCTAAAATACCCGAAGAACAGTTCGACCTCAATCTGACAGCTTTAAGAACTTCAATATGATTCAGAGCTATCAATCATATGCATTTTCATTTTGAAAATAAGCTATGAAGCATTAGCAGTTTCTTTTAGAAGATAGGATATGAATCATAGGCATGAACACAATTTAGAAACAGAAAGAGGCAGACATTGCATTAGAGTAATTCCAAAAAATATATAGTCAATAAATCCAACTGATGAATATATGCTTTTGAGTTATACTAATAACTTGAGAGAGAAATATCAATCCTCTGTAAACTCTTGTCTGATGATACAGTCATAGCCAATGCTGTAAAAACATCCAATGCAAATATGGCATACATACAATTATTATGAAATTTTGGAGGAGACTTATGTGATGTGCTCCAAAATCCAAATAACCACAGAAACACAATATAGATAATGTATTCAATATGTGCATGACATAGACACCATAAGCATTTACAAAAGTTTGTGCATCATATATCTAAATGTAAGAATACAGTTAACCGATCATAATGATATAGCTCGGTAATAATAATACCTGACCAATTACATGCCCCCCAGCTTCACTACCTTGAACAATAATAGCATCAACTCCAGCACATTTGGCTTTCTTGGCTTCCTCAAAAGAACCAACCTATGCAAGAAATTGAATTTTTTAGCAGAAGGCAATTAAAGTGATCGCTTAGAAAATCTCAAGAATCTCAATTGATGTAATTTACTAACATCTTGAAAGGCTTTAGTAAATAGTTTATTCAGGCAGTTTCTGAGCTTTAGCAGTTCAGGATAAGTTCTTAAGCCGCCAATGTGTTGGAGAATTGGGAAAGCTGAAGTGTATCATAGTTACCTACTTGGTGAATGACCTTGACTCCTGCAAGATGTGCCTCTGAAACGAGTTCTTTTGGGAACTCTCCCCAGTAAACTTCCAAAATTGCAACTTTTTCTTCCAACACAACCTTCAGGTTTTCTTTTTGGGGAAAACTTAGAACCCTACTGACCCAAAACGGTTTGTTTGTCAAAGTTCTAGTTTTTTGTATCAAATCCCTCAAGGTGATCAGGTGCCTCCTGGAAAAGGGAAAAAAAAATCAAGATGTAGAGGACAAGATGATTAGAAAGTTCGTTGGAAGTGCTAAAGGAACTTGAAGATAAGCTGTTTAATCAATCAATTTAACTGATGAAAAGAAAAACAGAAAGAACTGTGAATTTCTAGGAACTTCCCTTTTCTAACAAATACAAAAATAACTTATCCAACTTAAACGATCGAGAGAAGAAAGCAAAAGGTTAGTACCCAATTAGGCGCTCGGAGGAGGCCGATGGCGCCAACGTTGGCGACTGCGGCGACGAGCTCCGGGCCGGAGATATCGGGGCCCAGGGGCGTTTGCATGATGTCGTACTCGAAGCCGAGGATGCCTCTCCAACCCATGGCCCAATGATCTGTCGTCGATGGATTTGGTTGAGGGGACGTCTGCAAGCGGCTTGAATGACGCATCAAGGCTAGCCGAAGCCGCCTGCGGCCAGCCAAGGTCGGTTGGCTGTCGGAGAGGAGAGAAAAGGGTAAGGGGAGAGGGAGCTTACCAGCCGGAGATAGTCACCAGAGGAGAGGAACCGCCGTCGAGAGGAAAAGAGAGTCAGGGTAAGGAGGGAATCAGGGGTGAAATTGTGTGTTTTTAGGAATTTTTTTGGCAACGAAAACCCATATTCGTCGCCAATTGGCGACAAAAAAATTCTTTCACGACGAAATTGTTTCGTCGCCATCTCCAAGGGTCGAATTTGTGAGGATCGTCGTACAGCGAAGCATCCAAGTGCACCGTGGCGAACACCGGCAGAATTTTCCAAGCAGGGATTTTGTACCCTTCATTTTTTTTATTTGCATTTAGAAAAAATAAAGGTAAATTGCAGTAAAATATTTCTTTCTAATTAAACACAATTATTGATTAAATTCGTTACCGATTTAGGATGAAAAAATTCCATTATTAAATTTCATCACAAAATATTTGTTTTTTGTAGTGATTTTTATAGATGAGTTTATAATCCTCTAAGATATGAGTTATTCATAATAATTGTGACACACATTCTTTCATAGTTATATATTCGGCTTCGATTGGGAGAGTGTTATACATTGTTGTTTTTGACTTCACCAACTAACTAAAGAGGATCCAAAAAATTGACATCCACCATTAGTATTTTTGCGATCCAATTTGCACCCGACATAATCGTAATCAGAGTACCCCACAAGATCAAAGGTTTCGGTT